>JADRCD010135823.1:947-11878 GCA_019843815.1 Montemys delectorum | reverse complement strand
CTTTTAGAACTCAGCAAAATATTTAATTCTTACTTTAAAAATTTTAATATGATATAAATATTTAATTTTCCCCATTGACAGAATTAAAGTTTCAATTTTGAGTTTACATATTAGAAAATAACAATTTATCTGAATAAAATTGGCACATTGATTTTCTGCAACTGATTAAGAAATTATGCAGCTCTTCTTCCTTGTTTGCAGTTGTACAGACTTTTTGTGCTTGCCATTGCACACCAGGATTCTGTTTTGATTGACTGAGGGTGCACTTATTTTTTTCTCATATTTAACTTGATTGAACTTTGAGTACAGAACATAGAATACATAGAGTATGCTGTAGGTGCTAACATCAGTCTTTACTAGGTGGTCAAGCAAATATGTTCTCATAACTGTTATTGAGTATCTGAGGACAAAAATAAAATATTCATAAATTTTACTCCAAAGCAATATAAAGAAATGTAGAGATAAGGATAACATGGGAGAGGCATCCTTTCTAGTTTGTGTCAACTCTAACACTCGTTAGACGATAGCATACCCACGTTACAAACACATTGTTAACCATCATTAGGAGTATTCTACCATAAATGTAGTCTGAAGTCTAAAGATAAGAGACAAGGAAAGTAACACAGATAGTTTGTAAGTCTGGTATCCCTGGAGTACTTTGTTTATCCCCCCATATGAAGCTGACTAATTCCTTCCACCCCTCTCATCCTACAAAACATATAGAAACAAAAATCATTAGAAAGGATAGCTTGGCTAATTACTTTCCAAGTTAGAAACCATCGTCAGAGTGATCCTTCTGAATAGCTCAGCACAAACATCAACTTATTACTCCATCTTCTGTTGTCCTTTTCTTCATTCTCAGCCTCAACTCTATAGTTGTTAAAAAAAGGCTGGAATGACTCATTGACTGTGTCTCATAGAAAGAATATAGTACCTAAACACACATTTCCACTTAGACATTTCTTCTTATCCTGGAAACCTTTACTTCTTTGAAACTTTAACTTGAAGATAATGGTTTCAACATTGAGAAGGAGGAAGGCCATAGTCTTTTATTATAATTACCAGTGTGCACAAACATCAAAGGTAATTCATCGAATGTAAGTCCCCTTTGTTGATATGTAGCTTTTTTTTTTAGATTGAGCTGCTTTCTAAGGTCCTAAACCAAGGTGACATTTTAGCATCAACAGATTCTTTTGATGAAGGTCTCAGAAAAGTTACCCTGGATTATGTCTGTTGTTTCCTTTTAAACTACATTGAGTTATGTGGGTAATGAAAGTAACAAGAGCTCAGGCATTTCACTAAATTTGCTCCTTGATATTTGGAAAACAGTAGTATTTTTCTGTGAGATTTAATGCAACAATATCAATAAGCTTGAAATATTTTATAGGGAAAAAAGTACTGTTACCTATAAGAAGATGTTACCTGATATTACAGTGATAACTCAAGGAAGTCTGCAGTGTTCATAATATTTGACTTTTTCAGCAAGTAGGTTCAAAAATGGCTGTCCTGGTCTACAAGTTTACCAATAAGTAACTAATAAATAGTTACAAATTAATAACTGAGAGAAATTACTCTTTGGCCTATTATAATAGAAAAGTTCCTTTGGGATTAGCATCAGCCTGAGATTAATTTTTATTGACATCTATATTATATCTCTGTGCTTCAGAAAAATAAAAATGGAATCAAATCAGGTCAAGAAAGTACAAATGAGGAGATAATGCTGAGAACTGCATGAACACCTTAAGATCTAAATCCAAATTAAACACGAGCAACCCCACCTGTGAATCAATCATGCTGCAGGGAAAAATACAGAGACTTTATTTAGAAAATCTCAGTGGTAGACAAGCAGGGAAACAAAAAGGATCCAAAATTGCTAATTTATTTTGCTAAAGAGCTCATCAAGACAAGAAGTCACACAAAGGATTTCAGACACTCATAAAGTGGTTTACAATCAATTTCAGAGTACAACGTAGTAGTCTAGCATCAAAGCATTATTGCTTTTAGTCACTGAGCATAACTGGGCACAGCATGCTATAGAAAGATTGCAGGCAGCCAAAAATGTTTGGCTGTCACTTTTTTTTTAATGGCTTTTGTTTGAAGCAAAGTTCTAGGTAGTCAATTACCTTAAATTACAATTTAAAGCTTTATTGGTCACTTTCTGACCCCTCTAGAAATCCCTTTATTAAGAGGTGTGTCATTCAGGGAGTGGCATAGAGATATAACAGTCCTAGTATTAGAAAAAGAGTTGTTTTGTTTTACCAGAAAAATGCATATTTTGTGGCCTTTGCAAAAGGAATTTTCATTAAAACAAAAATATACATGAGTCCCAGAAGTGAAATGCTTTGATGCTTGCTCTGGCATAAAAATGCCTGTTCTTCGAGTTATAGGCCCCATATACTACAATTTTGTTGCTAAGGTTGATGAACATTTTAAGAAAGGTAGATTCTAACCCCCTTTATAATTACAGAGAAGATATATCCCTCCCTGGGGAAAAAAAAAGCAAACAAACGTGATTTCAGAAGTTTGAAAAAGGTCTAGTTTTCATCTTTAAGATTATGAGCCTCCTCATGAACTTCATTTTTATGATCTTGTGTCAAAATGTGGGGATGTGAATACATGAAGTCGCCTGAACAGCCCACATAGTTTCTCACTGTGCCCATATTGCTGAGAGCCCGTATTAAATTTTAACTACATTCTAGGTTTTTAACTATCAAAGACAACACCCTGTGTTCTCACACAATGAAAGTAACTTTGCCACATTCTTACTGAATTGCTTTAATAGACACAAACTTGTAAGCAATAACTATTTTTCCCCAGAAGTGTGATACCTTATATATTAACAGAATGAAAAATATGATTAATCTCTAAAACTCCTTGTCCATATTCATATTTATTATACTGAGAAAGAACAATTATAATTTCAGGAACAATCTTTGGTCATGCTAGTCTGGGATCACTGATTTTGATGAAGATTATCATAACTGATGTCAAGTGTGTTTCCCATCAAATTTTAACAAAACAAAAGCCCTAAATTATATGCTTTACATATTTTGACAATACCTCCTGTGCAAACTTGTGTTGTACATTAGCAGATTCTTCTGAAAGTACCACAAATAGAAACTAAGATTTTCATCTACTCTATAAATTTAAACAAATCCCATGATTCTGAATATTTCTGGTCATTGTCTTTTTAAGAAGGACAAGTCCACAGAAGTCTACATTTCACTCGATTTGCATTCTAGAGACTTGGGCATTGTCTGTAGTGGCTACCCTGAAAGTAGGCTGAGGTTTTTCCATTTGAATTTTGATTTCTGTTCAAACCAAAATGACCTGCCAGGTCAGCATATGTATCAGTTTCTTGCTATATCAACTTCTCTGGGGTATTAAGGCAAATGCACACAAACACACACAACACGGATTTCAATAAAGAAGAATTGTCAAGAAAAAATATTGTCCTTTTAATAAGATCATGCAAAACCCAAATTTACACTCAAAATACAAAATTTTCTTTCTACAAATAAAAGCTAATTTTTTGAGAGATGAGAATAAACATTTACCATTGAAGCAAATGAACCAATATCAGTTATTAGGAAACCATGACTTAACTTACACCTTAGTGAGGCTAAGTAACAAAATCTTTCCATCCATCCATCATCAATTTATAAATCTACTCATCCATTCAACGTAGGCATGTTATGAACAGCTTCTCATATTCTTTCACTGATGGCTTCCAATTAAAATGAGTTAATCTTTACCCCAAAAACAACAACCACATATTAGTGGACTTACTCACTTGCTATTCTTATTTCTGCTTGACAACATTGTGCAGCTGATTGGCATTACTGTTCACTAATAAAGATAGCAATCATTTAGAAAATTGAAATTACTATGAGTGAGACAAATACATTAAATAGTCATTAAGTAGTTCTGCAGTGATCAGGAAGAGAAAATACTATGCAAAAATAAACATATATTCTTTATTTTTCTGTTTTGTGCTATCTCAATCTGTTCAATTTAAATGTGAATGTTATTTCAATGGCTATTTCTGTTAACTTAGCAATTTACTAAGATAATAAAAGAATTCATTTTAAACAATAACTACTCACAAAAGGGATATACATTAAAATGTAGTTTTATTGAATTTGAAGCTTGTCTATATTAATACTGGAGTTTAAGAGATACAATTACTCTGTGATATCATACTACTTGCTCAATATTCAGTTAATTATTTCCTTAAAATGACTTGGGAATGTGTTTGAGGAAGTATTTACCTGAATAAAATCAAGATTTATTTCATAATAGCATTTTCATAGAATTAAAAGTACATTTAAATGTGCATAACATTCTGATTTATTTGGTTGCTTTGAAAACTAGATTGTAGACTCATAGAATTTTCAGAATTAATTAAAAGATGGCTTAGTTTTAGCCTCTAATTTACATATCCATATCCATAAATATAAATACATATATGTATATATATTAACCCATTCGTTTAATGTGCTCACAGTGTGTAGAAACTTAGTATATATAATGAGAGGGTAAGCAATAACAATTTACAAAGGGACATTTGCCAAACACTATGGGAAAATAATATTGCTATGTGATTGACATGCATCTTCTCCTAATTGTTGTATCTCAGAATGAAGTAAGTTCCATTATTATGTATAAGTGAGAACAATAATATGTGAAGAAAGACCAATAGCTCCTTGGTTATAAATATATAACTAATTCATCACATTCAACATAGTCTTGCCTATATTAATTGCAATTATATATGGTATAAGTAGTAACCATCTGAAATAACATTTAATATCTAAAACAGTATTTTAGATATTAAATACTAAGTTTTAGGTCCTTACTCAACTTTATGATCCCTGGGAATTATGTATGCTGTATAATTTCAATTAGTATTACATTAAAGATTAATGTTACCCAATAAGGACAACCATAACAAATTGAAAATAAATAAAATTTACATGCATTTGATTTTCCAGCAAGTTTGAAAAACATTTTTGTGGGAATGAAGTATATAACTCTATATCACATATAAAACTGTTTATATGGATTCAAAGGACAGAGAAATTTCTCATAGCCCTCAAAATATGTTTATAATTATGTGTGTGTAACCTATCTCCATTTATCCCCTCTCTCTCTCTCTCTCTCTCTCTCTCTCTCTCTCTCTCTCTCATCCTCTTTATGTGTATGTGTGTCTAAGTGTGTATATGTGTCTGTGTATATATGTGTAATGAAGGAAAGAAGACTACAACTTCTTAAAAATGCAACTGTCTTGATATTGATAGATAGTTTAAGGTCATCATAAGTGCTATGTGATTGCAGATGGAGTGTGGTTTAACTGAGCAACATGCATGTTTCTCTGTGTGTAGATGGGAAAGTCTAAGGTGAAATGAAAAACTGTGATTATGAATTCAGTTCCCAATTGAAGGGATCAAGTAGGCAGCTGAAAGAACTTGTTGGTTTTGTCTTAAACTAGCCTCTACATGGATAAATCAGTGAACCTTATTTTAGAGCTTTAAGAGGGCTACACAAAATGCAGGAGAGCAGATATGTTTGTGCATAGCCCTGAACCAGCTTGGCATATTTCTTCAGTGTTTACAGTTCCTTTCTCTCTATGGTTCTGGCTCTATCACCTCTATTTTGTAGCTACTCTTTGTGACTTTCACACTCTCTTCTGTTTCTTTCTGAAATTCTAATTGATCCATGCTACTCTGCAGTTTGGTTGTCAGTGACTTTGCTTCTGTATGCTTGATAACCAAACCAATCTAACTGGAACAATCTAATATTTGCTAAACTACTTAGCATCTCCATGTCTGAGTCTCATACTCCTTAGGGAGAATGGATTTAGTAAGCTCTATTCGTACAGATTACTAGACAAGCCAGCTATCACACTGTTGTTGGCTGGGTTCGGCTCCTGAAGAGTAAAGAACCAAATGTTTCAAGTAGTTTGGTTTTTTTTGTTCTGTTGTTGTTGTTGTTTTTGGGGGTGCTTACAACATTGATGACATTACTGGAACAAATAGAAGGTAATTAACTTATAAGAGTTAAGAGATTGTCTGGTTGTCCCAAAGTTCATGATGTCCTAGCTGAAGGTCAAGATTATCCTGCAGTTTGTACAGCAGTAGTACACACTGAGAGCAGCTTAGAAAAGGAGCACATAATAGATTTCCCAGGTTCCTTCTGGGATGATATAGGAAAGAGATTGAATGATAGGAAATCAATATAATGGACAAAATGTTTCTTTTCTAACTTCGCCGATGGCTCATCAATAGAGACTAGATGAGAGCAATCATTAGATCGGGTCAGATTTACCTTGAATAAGTCCTCAATTGAAGGAATGCCCAGGTGGCCAGCATATAAGCATAAAAGAAGGTCATTTTCAGGTGAACTCCTCACTGATGTGTATCAGTGCCTCTAAACCTAAGCAGAAATCTATTCAGTGTGTATTTCTGTGTGAGTGTCTGAGTGATGCTTTTAGCTTCCAGTGGAGCTTTCATTCTGAAACTCATTAGCTTTTTATTTTCAGTGACACAGAACGTCTTCCCTTGTCCAGAATGTGTTTTTCTGCAACAAAGTTAGTTTAACCCTTGTATATAAAACAATGAATGTAATACACTTGATTATGAAAAAAGAAGCAAACTAAACCTGAAATGTTTTATATAATAATGAATGTTCAGAAGTCCACTGGAGTTCTATATTTGATTTGAGGGTCAGACGATAGCTGTGCTATGTATTTTTTTTTGTTTTTAGTTTTTTTAACCTATTTGTTGATTTGTTTTTATTTAATGTGTATGAATGCTTTGCCTTTGTGAATGTGTTCCTACAGAGCCCAGGGAAAGCTGGGCTCCTAGTACTGGAGCTTTGAAAGTGCCATAAAAGTGCTGAGAACTGAACCTAGGTTCTCTACAAGAGGAGAAAGTGAGTGTGATTGCTTATCCATCCTTTCAGCCATGGTGCTTTGCCTTCTAATAACTGATGGTGTTTGCCAAGATCAGTAAGAAAATTTAGTAACACATGATAAGAACAGGCTTTCTCACTTCAGATAATCAGTATTCACTTTCCTACTTATATTTCAAAGTGGGGTCAAGTGTTCCATCACTGTGCAATGCATTCTGCCTAGATACTTGTCTCATTAAAACCAATCAAGTTGTCAAAATTCACACTGTAGTCTTTGGCTAACCTATCTTTTCCTTTAACACCTGACCCCCACCTACTATGAACAGAATCAGCCTCTTCATTTCTACTCTTGTTCTGTAGGATATATCTCATGTATTCACCATCAGAAAAATTTCTGATTACTGATGTCTACCTTCTGGGTGAACTAATAATTCTTAATAAAGTTTCACCAAAAGCTTTCAACAAGCATGACAACCTTAATCCTAACAACGAAATTCCCATCTCAGGGTGCTTATAAAAATTGTTGTTAATGATTATAAGTAATAAAAACATTAAGGACTTATTCATAGTTTTCTAGTATATTCCCCAGGGTTTCTTCTTAATCAGATGTCACCATAAGTCTGGCTTTGATAATTTGGTGAGTTCAAGAGCACAATACCTTGAAGTGTTCCTTTCTATTGTTTCCCATGACAGTATGTTGAAAGGTTTTGATAATAACCCTCTGAAGCTACCATCACAAAATACTATGGGCTTAGTGACTTCCACACTAGAAATGTATTCTCTCATAGTTAGAATAAGATAGCCAAAATTAGGCTGTTGGTCAATTTGGATTCTTCAGAGAATTTAATTTTCTCTTTTGCTGCCAAATAGCCACTGACTTTCTCTCCAGATCCTTTCTCAGTGACTGCATCCCTGGTGTCACTTAAAATGTCTGGTTTCTTCTGATAAGGACATGGATTTAAGCCCATGCTCAAGGCCTCCTTGGGTGTAATCATCTCTTTGAAGACCCTGCTTTTGAATTCTGACTAGTCTTAAGAGTTTCAGAATTTAGTAATTTAGTGGATGATCATTAAGACTCTGATAGAAATAATTTAAAAGAAGTAGAATAGGAAATGTAATGGATGATTGAAAATATAAATGGAGGATCTAGGATTTACAGCTTTTGTAAATTGTTACATTTTTGTTTAATGTATTTCTATACCTCTTGCTCCACCACCCAGGACCTGTATTTCCTCAAAAGAGGACCTCACTCTCGGTATTTGACCATTACTAAAAGATACCTGTGTGAAGAGGATTTTTTCCCTTCCTGAAGGGAGCTCTATATGATCAGGAAGGCGAGTATTTCAAACGCAATACTATCATATTAAATATGATATTTAATTTTTAAAGGGATTTTTTTATTCTAAAAAATATCAGCAAGAGTATGGTCAGAACAGTTACCTGTTGAGCTCGGCCCATTTATGTTTAACCCCGCCCCCATATTTTGCTCACCTTGGAGTTCTGAAACCTGTTTAAACTAACATTAAGTTGACAACTACAAAGCTTTCCTTTTCAACATTTCAGAACTGCTGACTGAAGCAACATCTGTTAGATACAAATGTGAGGTAAAATCTGTGGCAAACACGAGAAGATTTGTACTTTCTAATTTAATATTTTTAGCATATAAATTAAACACCTGGAACAAAGGCCTGTCACTTTATGCGCTCTCAATGAATGCTTGTTAAATGAATGAGGCAGGTGTCTCCTGTGCTTCCCAGGCAATCTGCACTTATTTCTGTCAGCATTTACAGTGATACACAATTATCACACATTCCATTTGTCTCCCAACCAGTCCTGCTTATTCACTTCTGTGACCATAGGACATCAAAAGCACTTGATACTTAGCAGATATTACATGGAGTCAAAAGACACCAAGATTTTAACTGTAATGCTGGTGTGGCTAGTTCCCATGGTTCCACATATGCAGAGTATAGACCCACCTCTAGAAACTTCATGATCATTTCTTTTATGACCCAAGTCTCTCAAGAACATATATTTCTAACATTGAAGATGATCTTCAAAGTCACAAATATACCCCAAATAGCAAACAACATTATATGTAAATCATAGTACAATGTAGACAATTGGGGTCATAACCTTTCTAGGATTGAGTTTGATGGCAGAATTTGAAGTGCTATGTATAGAATATCACTTATACCTCATTAGGTATTTGCTCAGTCACTACTTAAAATGTTTGCTAGGATGAAGTCTAGTGATGATGTGTAGTCCACACAGAGAGAAATAATCTAAACCAATGAAGATTCTAGAAGGTAATGGCACACAGTTCTTGCATCACACCATAAATGAAGTTGCTTTGAATTTTCTTTGGACATGAACATATTCACCTAAGCTTAACTATACTTCACCCACTTCTCATTCTCTTTGGTTGTGAGTAGTTTGGTAGTTTGAGTTTCTATTGAGTGGGGGTAGAAAATAAAAAAAGAAATCTGAGTATGTAACTTCATCTATAAAAGATCTAGAAATAAAAAATTGATGGGCCTCATATGAAGACGGGAAGTTATCAATAGAATCCAATATTATGAGATTTTAAGCAGTGCTAAAAATTACAATATAGATTAAAATACACAGTTTAAAATATGTTCCTAATACCTTTTAATGTAGTAAGAATTTTTACAATACTTATGTTTCAAAATATCACCAAATAATTGGAAAAAATGTGCTTACATTATTAAGGCCTCTTAGTTTTATGCCCAGAAATATTTTTCTCCCATATAATAGTTCTAGAAATTGTTAGAATTCTTTTCAGCAAGAAATAAAAACCCAAGTACAGTGTTAATTTTACACATGCTGCTAAAGGATTGGAAGCAAGTGAAAATGTAGGAGAATCAGCATACTATGAACTGACTTGTGAGTGGAACCATCCTGCAGCCCCACTCGGGTCAGTTTTTGAGTCAGCCAGAGGTCAGATAGGACCTGTAAAATGAAACAGTCGAGAACAAAGAGACAGACGCCAAGTAAAATCTTATCAAGGCATCTATTTACTTGGGGGGTATTTTGAACACTTATAGGCAGGCAAGAAATGAAACTGAAAATCTCTAGGCACAAGGTACATGCAAAATGTAAACAAGGCAGCAGACAAGAAGATGCCAAGGTCTCTGCAAACTCAAAAGTTCTCATTCAGGCAGGCGAGCAGGCAGCCAGGCTTAGCACACTGCAGAGTAGTGGGCCATTGTCTAGCTCCAGTAGGTGTCTGCTTCCAGTCTCAGGTTGTCAGCTCAGCCATGGAGCTGAGGCAGGGGGGGAGGAGTCAACATCTCCTCCCTTGTCTATTAGACAAAAGCAGTACTAAGGCAAAATCAAATGGCACAGTTTTGCACAGGGATTTTTACAGTGCTTAGATGGATATAATCATGTGGTATTTAATATCTCGAGCAGATATCTTTTACCCATCTCTGAGGTCACGTGCATCTAGTTTGACACTGCAAACTGGGCTTATTACATGTTTTTTCAAAAACACAGTCACTCTGCAAGTGCCTCTGTCTTAGGTGGATCTCTGCTAAAGCCCTATCTCCTGGACCACAGGTTTTAAACATGCACCCCTCTTCCTCGAACCTAATGCCAAGACATGTCTTTATTGTTCTGCCAAGTCCAAGATACTGCCACCATTTTTTTTTTTTTTGAAGAATGCCTCTTTGAAGTCTTCTCAAGGTTGCTCACCACGGTGCTGAAGCTGGGTGCAGGCCTCTGTTTGAGTTGCAAATTTTTGGCTTTAACTCTGGAGGCAGTTACCTAGGGAACAGGTCTCAATTCACAAGCAAATTAGTAAGTCAGGCCAGCAGCCTTTGGGATGGCACAGGCTTTTGGAATGTTAACACTGCAAAGGTAGTCAGAACCTCTTCGCTCCGAGCATGAGCCTGTGTATTTATTGTTCGTTTAGCTTCAGGAATAAGCAGTTTTCTGGGTAAAACGGGAAGAAGCAAATTCAAAGCTGGCAAAAAAGGCTGTCACCTTAAAAATAA
>JADRCD010135812.1:0-16999 GCA_019843815.1 Montemys delectorum | reverse complement strand
ACACACACACACACACACACATCCATATATATGGCATTTGTGTCATTTCCTTTTCTCAAATTTATATTACAGATAATACTTTGTCCAATTTTAAGCTATTTCTAAGTTTATAAGTTTATGTTCATTTTTTTAAAATGAATTTACTCCCTTTGAAATCATTAACTTGAAAATATCCCCTCTATGTATTTCACCTGCTATGCACTCCATGTTTCCTTTTAGGTTCATGGAGTTGCTACATCTGCACTGCATTCAAAGATGTAGTTACTTGCTGGGTTCTTATTGAACAAAAAATCTTTATACTGAAATGAGTAAATGTATAGATTTATTATAAATGTTTTTCATAACTAGTTTTCCAAATCTTCTAGGATGGAGGGCCTTTATTTATTTTATTTTTTGAATTATATATAAATTCTACAAAGGTCATTTGAAAGAATGGATTACTGCATAATTACTTTTTTATAGAACAAGTGTGATCATTTATCTCTACACTCTAGATATATCAGAATCATGGGAAGGATGTGAAGGAGAAATTTGTTTAAGGATCAGGTAGCATTTAAGAGAAAATAATATAGCTCAAGAAAATGAGAAATCAAATGTTTGAAGTGAGTGTATCACAAAATTTATATTCAATTCTTACTTTTGTTACACTAGTTCTCGACCCTAAGAATGTTTGTTTTTTGTGATATGTATCTTACTCTTTGTGTAGGTAGGTACATACCTGTGATTTACCTTAAGACAACACCTTGCCAATGATAATTCATCATTATAATAAATTACTTGAAGTCTCATAAGTAGCTGGAATGGTAAAGGAGAAAAGAGCAGTCTTCCCATCCTAATTGTACAGCTCTCCAGTATCACGTGCTACTGATAATATTAGAAAGTTCTAATTCCCCATCCCCATAACTGATTTTTCTTTGCTTTGATTATTTGTTTTTTTCTTATTTCTTAATTTCTTCTTTTCTTTCTCCAAAGAAGTATTAATAATTATGATATAATTAGAGACCTAAAAGTGTATATTCATTTCAAACTGCTTTCTACCAGATAGAGTGCTTTTACATTAGCATAAAAATGTTTATAAAGAAAAAGCTGTATTAATCTTGACTTTTAAGAGACTTTATGAAGATGATTCTGGCCCCTCTATCTGGCATCTAGTTTACCAAGAATCGCCTTCACCTTTAGATACATGAATGAGCTTTCATTCCATCACACAATAAAGCATAGAAGGATTGAATTTTCTACATAAATTATTTTTTTTACCTTATATATGTAAGAATTTATTTAAAGCATTTTCCTCAATGAAACAAATTTATTCCATTAAGTGGGAATTTAAGATTTAAAGTAAACAGTCAAAATCAACATCAATCAGTTGCTTGCTCCTCGCTCACTCAGTTCCTGTATCATAATACATTGTTTAGAATTTTCTAATCATATTTATTCCTGACTTTTATGTTAAAAATATTCTGAAATTTATTCCATGGTACATAAATATTTGTGGAAATGTTAACAACAAAAATTTGAAGAATATGATCACTGTTCTACTCTGGGTTTCAGACTTAGTCTTGAAAGAATTTAAAAAATATTATGAAGATATAACAGGTGGATATCTGTTTTTTTCAGTCATGAAGGACTTTTTTGGTCATGTACTTCTGTCTTATGATCATTGTACAGATTTAAAGTAAAAATAGTAATGAGACCTGGACAAATGACGTAGCAGTTAAGAGACTATGTCATTTATGAATTTTAGTGCTTGAGACTCATGTTCCCTGCTCACAACCGTCTCTATCTCCAATTCAAAGGGATACAACAACACTGTTAAGCCTCCAGCAACATTTGCAGCCATGTGCACATACCAATGTATATATGTATAATAAAAAATAAAAGAAAAATTTAAAAAATAAACATAGAAAATAGGCTATCTGGCTTTGATACATATAAATTAACAGCTGGACATATGTTTGATTATAATTTAACAGCTAAAATATTTAAAATTAACATATAATAATGCATATCTACTTAATCTTATTTTGTTATTAGATATTTTCTTTATGGACATTTCAAATGTACTTCCCTTTCCTGGTTTCCCCTCCAAAATACTCCTATTCCCTCCCCATTATCCTGCTCACCAATCCACCCTCTCCTACTTCCTGGCCCTGGCATTCCCCTACACTGAGGCATAGAGCCTTCATAGGACCAAGGACCTCTCTTCCCACTGTTGACTGACTAGGCCATCCTCTGCTACATATGCAGCTGGAGCCATGAGTCCCATTATGTATACTCTGTAGTTGGTGGTTTATTCCCTGGGATCTCTGGGGATATTGGATGGTTCATATTGTTGTTCCTCTTATAAGGCTGCAAACCCTTTCAGCTCATTGTGTCCATTTTCTAGCTACTTCATTGGTGACCCTGTACTAATTCCAATGGATGGCTCTGAGCCTCTGCCTATGTATTTTTCAGGCACTGGTAGAGCCTCTCAGGAGACAGCTATATCAGGCACTTGTTGGCATCCAAAATTGTGTCTGGGTTTAGTAATTGTATATGGGATGGATCCCCAGGTCGGGTAGTCTCTGGACTGTTCATTCATTCATTCATTCATTCATTCTTTGCTCTACACTTTGTCTCTGTAACTACTTCCATGGGTATCTTGTTCCCCCTTCTAAGAAGGATTGAAGTATCCACACTTTGGTCTTCTTTCTTCTTGAGTTTTATGTGGTTTGTGGATTTTATCTTGGTTATTCTGAGCTTATAGGCATATATCCATTTATCAGTGAGTACATACCATGTGTGTTCTTTTGTGATTGAGTTACCTCACTCAGGTTTATATCCTCCAGATCTATCCATTTGCCTAAGAATTTCATGAATTCATTGTTTTGAATAGCTGAGTAATACTCAATTGTATAAATGTAGCACATTTTCTGTATCCATTCCTATGTTGTTCCTGGATTCTTTGCAGTTCTGCCAATTATAAATAAGGCAGCTATGAACATAGTGGAGCATGTGTCCTTATTACATATTAGAGCATCTTCTGGGTATATGACCAGGAATGATATTGCTGTCCCCTCAGGTAGAACTATGTCCAATTTTCTGAGGAACCACCAAACTGTTTACCAGGGTACAATACCACCAGCAATGGAGTGTTCTTCTCTCTCTACAACCTCAACAGCATCTGCTGTCTCCTGAGTTTTTATCTTAGCCCTTCTGACTGGTGTGAGGTAGAATTTCAGGGTTGTTTTAATTTGCATTTCCCTGATAACTAAGGATGGTAAGCATTTCTTTAGGAGCTTCTCAACCATTCGGTATTCCTCAGTTGAGAATTCTTTGTTTAACTCTATATCCCATTTGTTAATAGGTTTATTTAGTTCTCTGGAGGCTAACTTCATGATTTCTTTGTATATATATTGGATATTAGCCCTCTACTCTATCAGATATAGGATTGGTAAACATCTTTTCCCAATCTGTTGGTTGGCATTTTGTCTTAACAGTGTAAGTCTTTGCCTTACTGAAGCCTTGAAACTTTATAAGGTCCTATTTGTCAATTCATGACCTTAGAGTATAAGGTATTAGTGTTCTGTTCAGGAAATTTTCCCCTGTGCCCATGTGCTCAAGGCTCTTTCCCACTTCTTTTCTATTAGATTCAGTGTATCTGGTTTTATGAGAAGGTCCTTGATCTACTTGGACTTGGGCTTTGTACAAAGAGATAAGAATGGATCAATTTGTATTCTTCTACATGCTACCAGTTGAGCCAGCATCATTTGTTGAAAATTCTTTTTTTTTTTTACTGGATGGTTTTAGCTCCTTTGTCAAAGATCAAGTGACCCTACCTGTGTGGGATCATTTCTGGATCTTCAGTTCTATTCCATTGATCTACCTGCCTGTCACTGTACCAATACCATGCAGTTTTTATAACAATTGCTCTGTAGTACAGTTTGAGTTCAGGGATAGTGATTCCACCAGAAGTTTTTTTATTGTTGAGAATAGTTTTCACAATCCTAGGGTTTTTTTTTTTTTGTTATTCCAAAAGAACTTGCAAATTACTCTTTCTAACTCTGTGAAGAATTGAGTTGCAATATTGATGGGGATTACATTGAATCTATAGATTGCTTTCAGCAAGATGGCCATTTTTACTATATTTATCCTGCCAACCCATGAGCATGGGAGATCTTTCCATCTTCTGAGATCTTTGATTACTTTCTTCAGAGACTTGAAGTTCTTGTCATACAGATCTTTCACTTTGTTAGTTAGAGTCAAACCAAGGTATTAGCTATCATTTGTGACTATTGTGAAGGGTGTTGTTTCCCTAATTTCTTTCTCTGCCTGTTTATCCTTTGTGTAGAGGAAGGTCACTGATTTGTTTGAATTGATTTTATATCCTGCTACTTTGCTGAAGTTTTTTTTTTTTTTTTTTTATCAGGGTTAAGAGATCTCTGGTGGAATTTTTGGGGTCACTTACGAATATGATCAAATCATCTACAAATAGTGATAATTTGACTTGTTCCTTTCCAATTTGTATCCTTTTGATATCCTTTGGTTGTCTAATTGCTCTGGCTAGGACTTTGTGTACTATTTGAATAGGTAGGGAGAGAGTGGACAGCCTTGTTTAGTCCCTGATTTTAGTGTTAATTCTATTTTTTTTGGAAACTTGTTATTACTGTTTGTTGAAAACTGTGTTGTCTTTGAATGTCAGAGATTGGTTTTGTCCTATGTATTTATCCTACCATCATAAATAAAATTTAAAAAATGGTATATTTGTTTACCATAAACCTACCAAATGAATTCTGAAAAATTGCTAGCCTTTTTAAATTTACAGATACGGAGAAATTATTTTGCTTTTTTTTTTTTTTTTGACAGAACGTATTAGAATAATTTCAATGTACGGATACTAAACTGTTTGTATCCTCAGACTAATCTGTGATAAGATCTGTCACAAATCCTCAGTCTCTGAAATTATATATATATGCCAACCAAAGGCCCCAATGAGCTGTTCACATTTTTAAATTTTCCTTTTTGTGTAGACATGTTTTCTCTGGCTTACTCAGATTTCATTTAGATTTTGATTTGGATTAAGAATAATATATCAATATTACTAAAAGTATAAAATATATAGTTGTTATTTTTTAATCAAATTGGAAAGTAATCAGTGAAACAAGCATAACATCTAGCCTAAATAAATATTGGCTATTCTTTGGCTGTAACTCCAAGTACTCACACTAAATTATCTTTGTAGGCAAAATTAAAGACTTAGGTTTCTCAGTGGCAAATTTTATAAGCAGTAAATTTTACAATTAATCTTACAATCAGAATAAATATGAGCATTAAAATCAAAGCTACTATATAAACTTTTTTAGAATTAAATAAAAAAATCTTAAAGTACATTACCTACTATTATAAATTTCTATTTTTAAATTACATTATTTACTTATTCTTCAAAACAATTCTACTTGTAAACTTGTATTTCACTTTAAAGATGTATTATCTTATTTTGTGTGTATTAAAGTGTTTTACTCCATATGTGTATGTAGACCATGTTCATGGCTGTTGCTGATGGAGGTTAGAAGGAGGTGTCAGAGTTCCTTGAACTGGAGGTATGAGTGGTTAAGAAACTATGTGTATGCTGAGAACCAGGATCTTCTAGGAGAGCAACAAGTTACCTTAATCACTGAGCCAATTCTCCAGCCCTTACTTTTAAATTTTTAAATATTTAATTTAACCAAAGATCCACAGGTGTTCTCCTAAATTTAGAAGCTTATCACTGGAGCAGCATATGTCTTAAGTTTCAAACAATGGTTTCAGTGGTTCAGAAGAAGATCTTGTGAGATAGAATAAAATTCTGGTGTGAAAGAACGATTTCTCCTGTGTGGCTTTTTATGAAGAGACATTCTTCTGAAATACTCTTAGGTTAATGAATTGACTCCAAGAGGGAAGTGTCTCTGATGGTGACTAGTCATTAATTGTTAAAATGTTGCTTAGTGGATGAATATATTGATGATTTTACATCTAAATTGAATATATTTATGTGGAAGCTAATTAGAAGATATAGGTCATTGGGTTCATTAATGTATAGGATACATCCTGTCCTTAAGCCCTCCCCTCATAGCAAAAAGAGAGACATTTTGTTCCAGCACACCTTCCCGTTTGTGATGCTCTCTTTTGTCACAGGCTCACAGCTCTGTGTTAATCAACCACACAATGAGATCTCTACAATTATGAGCCAAATGAATAATTTTTTATTTTGCTTATTACACGTAGGTATTTTGTGGTGGTGAGAACAAGATGACTCATACTTATTTTTAAAACAAAATAAATTAATCTAGATATATGAAGTGACCTTTTAAAATTCACTAGATTTAGAAGAAGAGTTAAGATAAAAAAGAATATGCCTGTGTATATTTCATAATCGCAAAGTTAAACATTATTTTAAAAGCATATTTAATTGCCTTACATTCCCTGCAATTGTAAATTAAGAATTGTCTCTACAAAATACTAAATTTTTGACATAAACTCACTAACATAGTATAAAGTAAGTTGTAGCTGGTTCAGAAACTTACTTATTTCATAAAATAATCATAAATTATTCAATTTTCATACAAAATTTGTCCCATTTTTACTTGTGTCACAGTTTAATATTTTTGCATGTTTGAGGAAAAATTGTTTTCCTAATGGGTTGGTATTTATGCTTAAACTTACTACATCTGGGATCTAATACATTAGAAGTTCCTTGTTTTCCTCTCCCAAATAGAGGTCAGCTACAATGCATTGGGGACTGTGATTTATATTTCTACTTTCAGTTCCAGAAGTACATTTCTGAACTTTCTGAAGCCCAATTTTCTTTCTGTAAATAAGTTAAAATTTCTGAACACTTTGCTTCAGTGACTCCAACCTAAGAGCATGTACTGTCACTGATTCTTAATATCCATATTTTTTTTGTCATGGAAAATAATACAAAGTTAGGATCAGTGTCCTAATATGCAGATTTCCATTCATTCTCATGTCCATCAGGCCGTCCTTCCTGCTTCTCCCTACACCCAACCCAGAACACTTCCCAGTCCCCTACTGATCCCCTCTCCCACCTAGTTCCCGCTATCCATATGCCTTAGAGGACCATTCTATTCTCCCTTGTAAGTGAGACTCAAGCATCCTTGCTTGTGACCTAGGGATCTTGAGTCTCACTTGGAAGGTGAAATGCAATGGTCTTGAAAGGCAGATGGAGGGATAGGGGTGTTATGTGTTGGGTAAAGGAAGAGGTAGGGTAGATTGCTAGATGACTATGACAATAAATGACTGTTACCATAAGTACAACTGACTGTGGGGAGAGGTAAGAGACAGCTCTACGAAGAAATGGAAACCTGGAAAAGAGGAGGCACCCAAGAATCAATGGGGGCTCTTTCAGCATTAGACATATTGAGACTAGGGAGGCTGGGTTGGAAGGATACTCAGAGGGCCCTCAGCACCTGCTTAGAGGAGAATTGGAGGTAGATGAGGGAAGGATTGTGAGAGGGTGTGACTAGGAGGTGGCAGTGAACAGAATGTAAAGTGAATAAAATAAGAGTATACCTTCCCTTTTTGCTTAGCTTTCAAATTAACTTCAATTAGTTTTTGATATTTAATAAAGACTTTATTTCACTATAATGGCCTTACATTTTTACCTATATTTCTATGAAATATTGTAGAAGGTATCTCAGCTAAAAGTAGGTTGTTCAAATAACTTTACCCTAGTATAAATTGACTTGTAGCAGAATGACAGTTTTGAAAAAAAGCCAATACCTTTGCTCTTCTATTTTTTAAGATTATATTTTAATTAAATACATTCCTCCTCATTTTTCCTCAAAATTCTGAAAATTCCTTCCTTTTTCTTTTTTAAATTCATAACCTGGTTTTCATTAATTGTTGTTGCATATACATACACACATATATGAATATATATGTGTATATATATATATATATATATATATATATATATATAGCTTGTATTTATGTTTTCAGAACTGACATGTAGTATGTCCAGTCTTTCCATTAATCAAATTAAGTTTAAGTAATACAATGAAAACTCAAGGCTGGGTTTTAAGGTTTCTTCTACAGCATATACACCATTTACATTACACTTTATATTGTTGTTGTTGTTGTTAGTGGTGGTGGTGGTATTTTTAAAAACAGAGTATTAGCTTAAATCAGGGAATTTCATACCATTTCTTTCTAGCACAACTGAAGAGGGATATGCTATCATGCTTACTGTACAAGGAATTGTCTCAAGTCATAAATTTTATAAAGAACTCCCTCAGAGAGATGAGAACAGATTTATAACCAGCTGGCGTCAGGCTATATTTGGCATATGGAGCCTAGATTTAGTTATCATCTTCAAAGTAAAAGAAAACCATTCTAACAGCATCATTGTGCATGTAACATAAATGACTGGGGATTACTTTAAGCAATCTCCCAGGTGACCAGAACCAGGTCAGATGCCATGACAATGTGTTGCAGTTTCTTAATTTTTTTGTGCTTAAGTTGGTTTTCTCAGATAGTAAAAAGTGTCAGAGTTACAGAGGAAGCCACTGTTTAGTTTAATAGGTATGTGAATACCACATTGTTTTCCGTATTTTGTGTGCTAGTATAGACACATGCATTTGTTAAAAGAAAATATGCATAAGATGTTCATAAGATGTTAAATATGATCACCAGACTGGTGGGGTTGAATGAGGTGACTATCTTCTTAGAAACAGAAACCCTCACACTCCCTGTTCCTTGCTCATGAAGGGACAGTCATGCTTATACTCATTTTAAAGAAATCATTTATCTGTGTCAGTCCCTTTATGATTTATATCTTTTGCTACAAGAAAACAATTTTCTTCTTGGATGAAATGTCACATGTTTTATGCTAATTTCCAAACACTGCCTACCTCTGTAACTCATACAAGTTCCTGTGTTGTACTCTTCAGAATTGAAACTTATATCTACAACTGGACCTGGGGTTATGATCCACTCTTGCCAACTATAGTTGCATATTTCTCTTATTTTCCCTTAGGCAGGAAAGACATTAGCCAGTTACTGATTGATCAGATTATTTGATTTCTTGCTTAGTGATTGATTTCATATATTTTACATAATATACATAATATATATTACATATTGACACAATGAAATATTAATATATTTTAAATAACATTAAATTAGGAAAGAGAGCAAAATAGGAAGAGTTGGAAAAAATTATTCTTAATGGACAAAGAAAGTTACATATAAATATATTCTTTGTTAGATTATAGTTAGCAAATATTTAGTTCTCTGTTCTGCAGAATGTATTTTCATGTCATTTTAAAATAATATTTGCAGAAGTTTTTAATTCTTGAGTTTTTATCTGTCGATGAGTAAAATTTATTTTTCCTGAGTGACTAGAATTTCATTTAAAAACATCTTGAGTATGTCTTGATTTCTATTTTTTGCTATAATAGTTTACTATGTTTTTCCTATGGAGCATTCTTCAATTCCAATCAAAAAGTTAAAAATTGGTTGGTTACTGCCAGGGCACTTGTGTCACTCAGCACTAGCAGTCATGACATTCTATGTTCATCTCTTTTGTAGCTTAAAGCGTTCATAGCCATGTAAGACTGCAACTTATGTTTCTGCTCTAGAAGACAGAGGAGCATCTTCCATTTTTTGAAAGCTAGCCAACATACATAAAGGATCCATGCAACTATCAGCATGATTTCTTCCTATTCTGTTTCATGGATTTGATGTCATGGGCAATTAGGTTTGCCTATTAAGATTTGGAATGTAATGAAAGCATTGGCAATAAACTGTAGTATTTCAGAGGTTATAGGTCCTCAATGGTCAGTAATTAAAAAATGAATAGTATTAATACTATAAAAAATGGACATTCTATTAAAAGAGTCTCAATGCAATCCTCATCAAAATACAGATTCTTACATAACTCAAAAAAGTAATATTAAATATTATGTACTAACAAAAATCACAAAAAAAGCCAAATTCATTTTTAACTATATAAAATAAAAACTTCTTAGGCTATTATCATCCCAGATTTTAAAATTAGACTTTAAAGTGTAGAAAAATCAGTATGGTACTTGTATAAAATAGATACTGATCAATGGAATACAAGTACCATACTGATTTTTCTATGCTTCTTTACTCTTCTGCTCTGTGTTTCTTTTAAATTATTTAAAAATTGGTAGTAGGATTTTCAATTCCTCTTTCTTTACATTTTAACCTTCCTATTAATAAACTTCTGTCTTCATCTCTTGATTCGCTGACAATTGTTAAGTCCCCACCATCCTGTTCTTTCTGAAAGATCCCTGTATGACACCATGATGCAGCACACTTTAACATTCATATTTTCTTGCCTGGTAAGAATAAGAATAACATGTGCTTTAAGATCAAGGGAAAATATGTATATTTAAGCTGTGTCTGACAATTCCAAAAATTAACTTGTCAACCAGAGTGTTTTTATTGCAGTAACAGAGGCTAAATAAATCCCTAAATAATACCTTTTGACAGATAAGGAACTAGGGAAGGAAACAGACTCTCCTAATATAGACACAGTTACTTTGCAAACACAACATAAGTAAAAATTTAAAGGGACATAAACATTGCTTTCAGTTGTAGCTTGTTGAATCATTTAACAAGGCTGTAGATCTATCATTTATGCATAACTATTGAGATAATTACCCAATACCAAACAAGTAAGATGAAGGTAGCATTTTTGAACATTGTCTTAAAGGTGAAAAATGAATAAAATTGACTATTATCAACAATACATTCATTTATATAACTTTTATTCTTAAAACTTTATAAAGGTATGTCTCTTAAGAAATATGAACAAAGAGAAAAATATAAATCAACATGATGCTACATATATATTTACACACAACAATATAAGACTTCTACCTGAGATAAAAATTAACATCAGTTAATGAACATAAAATGAACTAAAATTACATGCATGCACAAACACACACCACTGCTATGGACTGGGTTGTTTCAGAGACCCCTTGTTCGGCAGGGTGATAAGAGTTCTGGCCTGCTGGGCAAAGAATTCGGAGAGTGACAAACAAACGACACAAGGGTGTATGGTATCTGAATGTAATTTGTACACAGTAAAAATCAAGCTTATATAGTATACAGAGAACAGGACAAATGATAAAAGTCACATTGGCAGGAGATGGCTATATCAAAGTCAGTGAGAACAAGCAGCCAGTGCAAGGTGGAGGAACAGTGGTGTCCTCCTTGGGCTATTTTGGTAGCCCTAAGATAAATTCTCTGGGTCTGTCTGAGGCAAGTAGCAGAAGGTCATATGCTAGCATTCCTTGGCTGTAACATAGATAATTAGTGACAGAAGCCCTACAACTTCTTTCTGGTAGTAAAACAATTCTGCTTTGTGAGGGACTGCTCTGACAATTAGTGCCTAACTGCTATCTCTAACTCTTGAGATACCCTGTCTAATAAGACAGCTTCTTAGTAAAAATTCCAAGCTAATTACTGCTAGAAAATCAATTAGGATTATTGAAACACTGTGGAGGCCAGGAAATAATGTTTAATCTCAGTATTAGCTAATAACAAAATATTTCGTAGGGCACCTTTATGCCTAAATAAAGAAAGCACACAGATCTCTCCACAGACTTTAGCAGAGACCAATCTGGAACACATCAGAGCTAGGAGATGTCAGCGACTGACTACCTTAGGATACTGACTCCTTTTGAAGTGTACACCTCAGGTCCATTATCAGGTTTTTAAGCCTGTCATACAGACACAACCGAAGTAGACGAGTTCTGTGTGACACAACACATTTATAAAAGGATACCTATTGCATTTGTAATTTGATAAATGTATGGGTTTAATATGTTTCCAATTTGTTGATGATCTTCTTGATTGTGTGCCATATGAATGTGTCCTCCTATGCCTCATGTGTTGAACCCATTGTGAGATGTTATGTGGAAAGTGTTCAAAAGGATTGTAGTATTTAGAGATATTTCTATACTAGAGGATACAAACAAGATTAAAAAATCAAGGTAGAACATTCCTTTTTAAATACTGGAAGGTTTATAAGAATTTAGAATGCTGAATTTAGAATTTAGAATGTGCTCTCTTCAAGTCCCATGTCGTGTGTCCTCGCCACCCCAGTAGTCTGGCAGGCCCTCAGCAGATGGTTCTCATCATATTCTGGTTATTAGATTTATATGTCAAAATGGAACATTTTTATTTATGGTTATTCAATCGGTAAGTTTTTGTCATTAGAAAAAGAAAAAAAAGGTGAAGACAATTATTATTTTTTTTAACTTCATTTACTATTAATGTAAAAGGTATATAGTCATTCCAGAGCCCTTAGATTTCCTCCTACTTTGAAAACACATGTCTTGGCTTCTCTAAGTTGCTTTTCATTTATGTAAAGTGATGAAACAAAAAGAAAAGTAGGGCTAAAATGTGTCTCTAGAGCACTTGGATTGTCTATAAGAGACCCTGGATTCAACTGATCACCACAAAAGAGAATTTTTCTTAATATAATGATGTATTAGACCGAACTGTTTTGTTTGTTTAATGACCAAAGGAAATTGTGTCAGTTAAATGAGTAAAATTGTGCTTCCTCCAATTTCCAACCTTATAAATCTCTACCATGCATTACCCCTTCCCTTTCTTCTCAGAGAAAAGGGAAAACCTTCTTTTGGTACCACACCACCTTGGGGCATCAAGTTGTTATAGGACCATGTACATCTTCTCCTGCTGAGGGCCAATCTGACAGTACAACTAGGGGGAAATTATCCAAAGGTAGGTGGCAGAGTCAGAGACAGACCCTGCTCATTTTTAAGATGACTAACATGAATACCAACCTACTCATCTGCTTATTTCTGAGTATAAGGGCAAATACTTAGAATGTCATTAAAGATTATGCAGATTCAGTAAAGTGATGGTTGTAGGTTCTTCTCTGTGATCTATGACTTATGAACCAGGGTCTCTGGCTACACTTCCAGTACCAAGAATGCTATCTTATTTGTTTAGTGGGACCTTGAGTCCATTAAAGAGCTGTTGTTTGCTTGCAAGACAGAAGTACCAATACTGTACCTTATAGTTTTGAGGTTGGGCTCTTCATTGTGGTGATTTATAGGCATCTTAGATAGATGGGAATACTGGATGCTTCCATTGTTTGAAACATTTTGTGATGCTTTCTGGGACCATAAAAGAAAGTCCACATGGAGGAGGCTTTAAGGTTAGTACTAGGTAAGAAGCCCCTGAACCCTTGTGTGAGCCACAAGATATCATCAGAAATAGGGGCTTCCCTTCTAATTTAGAGGGAGGAGGAAATAAAGGCAATAGTAATAGCCTATAACATTTTAGGCAGTTCTAGGACAACTCTGAACCTCAAATCAGAGAGCCTCTCATGTCTTATTTTGTAATTTCTGTTAGATGGCCTTTGGATATTGGTGGGAATATTATCAACCCAGATTATAAAATTTTATTAAAAATATGTTGATGTATATTCAAAGAATTACATATATTGCATGTTTTAGGGGCTATGATTAATTATGATTCCTTGTAACTTTTTAGACTTCCCCACTATTCTGTTATATCCTTTCCTTCTATATCTCCTTCAGCATACCTAAATTTTCCTATTTTCCCAATCAGCTCACCTGTAAACCCTCCCACAACTCCATATTCTCAAGAATCTCCTTTTAGTTTCCTAGTTTTTAGGTATTCCAGAATACTTTCTCACATGTGAAAACTTAGTTCTGAGTAACACAATATTGCTACTTTCTTATATCCACTTACTTGAAATGTTCATCTTTCATTTTTCTTTACAGATGAACACCACAGTGTATATGTACTACATATTCTTTATACATTCATTGGTGGAAAGACATTTATGTAATTTCCATTTCCTAACTGTTGTGAATAAAACCAAAATAAACATGGGTGAGTGAGTATCTATAGAGTTGTATGTCTAGACATCAGGTCATTTGCCAAAGTGTGATATAGCTATATCATGTGGTTGATTTATTTTAGAAAATTTTATTTTAAAAGAAAATTCCAAAACATATTTCCACAGAAGCTACACTAGCTTGCCTCCCACCAACAGTGAATGAGGGCTCTACATCTTCCACAATCTTGTCAGAAGTTTCTGCTGTTTGCTTTTGTCAATCTTTGCCACTCTGGTTAGCATAAGATGAAATCTCAAAGCTGTTTTGTTTGCCATTTCCAAAAATGATAAGGAATATGAACCTTTCTCTTTTTTTCAATATTTTGTTGCCATTTTCCCCGCTTTTGAGTATATTCTGTTCAAGTCTCAGATTCTTTCCAAGTTCCCTTTGAGTACTTTATATATTCTGTGTTTTTATCATCTGTTGACTTTATCTTGCAAAAATTCTTTCCTATCTTGAGAGCTTTCTTGAGTTGATATTTTCTGTACCATTGCAGAATCATTTTACTTTTATGAAGTCCAACTTCTCAGTTGGTGGTATCATCCTTGGGTAAATGGAGGAACATGCAGAAACACATTTTCTACACATATACGGTGAAGAGTACAGCCTAAAACTGCTAGCAATTTTAGATTTCATGTTTAGATCTTTGATTCAGCTCCATTTATCTATGTCTGTTTGTACTAGTACCACATTGTTTGTTTTTTAAATCTGGATTAGTAATCCCTCTGGAATTGCTCTTTTTGTTGAGGGTTTATCTGGCTCTCTGGGGTCTTTAGTGGTTCTATATAAACTTAAGGAAAATATTTTTTTTATTTCTGTGCATAATGTGCTGGAACTTGACTGGAATTTCATTTAATGTATAAATAATATTTGTAAAATGGCCTTTTTCACAATTGTAATTTTATCAATCCATGAACATGGGATGTCTTTCCATTTTCTTTCTTTTTCATTTTATTCAGATGTTGAAAGTTATTTGTAGAATCCTTCACTTCCTTGGTTAGATTCATTTGATATGCTGTATTTTTATTATCTTTGAGGCTATTGTGAAATAGGGAACGTATACAGGGTTACATTTTCTCTATGTTACTTTTTGACATATAGAAAAGCAATTGATTTTTAGAGGTTTGTTCTGTATTCTGCCATAGTTCTGTGGCAAAAACTTCATATTTGGATTTTTTTGAATAGATTTTTGAGGGAGTCTCTAATGTGTAATATCTTATTATCTATAAATAGGGAAACTTTGATTTCTTCTTTAATTGCATTCCTCAATTTTCTTCTCCTGCCTGCCTAATAGTTCCAGGACAACACTGAAGAGGAACTGAGATAGTCAACAGCCAATGTCATGCTTGATGTGTATGGCATTACTTCAAGTTGTTCTGTGTTTACTATGAATTTAGCTGTAGATTTCTCAAATATAAATTTTATTATGTTGTGGTATATTTCTTCTAGTGCAATATTCCCTAGATCCTTTATAATAAATATGAATTTATGATAAAGTTGAATTTTTGTCAAAGTATTTTTATATTTGTTGAGAGGATAATGTGACTTTCATGTTTAAGTCCAATTATGTAATTTATTATATTTACTGCCTTGTACATGTTGAACAATATCTGATTATTAAGGATAATATATCTTTTCACACAGAGAAAAATATGTGTGTATAGATTAAGTATAAATAGAGGTAGAGATAGATAGATATAAAATAGAGGTAGAGTTTGAGGTAGAGATGGAGATGATAGAGCTAGAGAGAGATAGAGATATATAGATATATTTTTTTATGTATAACTTGTTTTACTTTTATTTTGCTGGTTCAGCTAAATGTAGAAGTTCATCAACTTGTTTTAAATTCTTCACATTAATAAAACTAATTTCACTGCATTTCTTTTAATATTTCAAATTTCTTGGTTGTCTGTTGCTGCATTTCCTTGACTGCTCCCGACTCTGATCTTTTACGTTATAATTTTCATTTGTTACTTAACTAAGAGTACGACAACATTGCCTATCTTCCCAAATAAACAACTTTTAGATGACTTGGTTCCTTGTGTTGTTTTATCTGTTTCTATCTCTTTAATTTTTTTCTAATATTTACTAACTTTTGTTATGTTTTTGTTTTCCCTGAAATTAGATTGAGGTTGTCCTTGTTCTTCTAAACTTCAGAGTTGCATCATTATGTTATTTATTATTTTCTTATTAATTTTTAATGTAGTAATTAAGATATGTATTTCCCTTATAGGATTGCTTTCATTGCATCTCAAAGGTTTGTGTGTGTATGTGTGTGTATGTGTGTGTTTGTGTGTGTGTTTGTATAAGAAAGAGAGAGAGAGAAACTGGGCAGTGATGGCACATGCCTTTAGTCCCAGCCCTTGGGAGGCAGAGACAGGTGGATTTCTGAGTTCAAGGCCAGCCTAGTTTACAGAGTGATTTCGAGGACAGCCAGGGCTACACAGAGAAACCCTGTCTCGAACAAAAACAAAACACAAAAAAACAAAAAACAAAACAAAACAAAACAAAACAGAAAGAGCTAGAGAGAGAGAGAGAGAGAGAGAGAGAGAGAGAGAGAGAGAGAGAGAGAGAGGAGTTTTACTTTTATATTCCTAGTTTATTCTTTGATACATTTTATCACATAATATTCCTATCCCATACCTCTTACCTTGTCTCCAAGAGGATGTCCCCACCCACTACAGCTACCCCACCAGACCTCCCTACTCCCTGAGACATCAAGTCTCTGGAGGGTTAGGTGCATCTTTTCTCAATGAGGCCAGACCAAGGAATCCTCGGTTGTTAAGTGTTGGGGGCCTCATATGAGCTGGTGTATGCTGCTTTTTGGTGGGTAAGTGTATGAAAGATCTCAAGGATCCAGGTCTGTTCAGACTGCTGATCTTCCAGTAGGGTTGCCCTCCTCCTCAGCTTCTTTCAGCTTTCCCCAAATTCAATCACTGGGGTCCCCAGCTTCTTTCAATTGGTTGGGTGCACTAGCATCTGATTCTGACTATTTCAGCTGCTTTTTGGGCCTCTCGGTAGGCATTGACTCCTGTCTGCATGCACACAACACCATAAGGAGCATTGTCAGGCCCCGAGGTTTCCATTTG
>JADRCD010135758.1:2513-14175 GCA_019843815.1 Montemys delectorum | reverse complement strand
AAGTCCCAAAGACAGAGTCACAGCTGGACTCCCCTATGTGGACACTTGCTCTGGCTTCCCTGGGAGTGGTAGTAGATGTCACCCTGAGAACAGGTTCCCAGGCCCACAGAGCTCCATGTTGGGCAGAACCATGCCTCTTTCTTTCTCAGTGCGTATGCCCTACCCATCATGGGGGGACAGGAAGATGCACAGGGGTTCAGTCTCCCATGTCCACAGCCCCAAAGTGAAGTTCTCAGAAGTGTCATGGCCACTTTTAAATGTGGACACAACACAGTGGGTAAAGGAGTCAGGGGCAGACAGGAGGCCGTGCGGCTCCGCCCTCTGCAGCCATACCCTGCCGCCTTTGGCCTATACCTCTCTAGCCAGTCTGGCCTCTGACACAAAAACCCAACCTGCCTTAAGATATTTACACCTGTACCAATCATGCTAAACTATGTCTACACGCATCCTAGACTTTATGTGACCTTTCTACCCATTTCAAATAAGCCAGGTTCGCCCCAAACCTGTTTTCTCCAAAGACTCCTGTTGGAACCTATTTTTCATGACCCTTCTCCTTACCCCCATCCCTAGGGCATTATGCCTCAGTCTCCCCACTCAGGACGAGTCCCCTTAGGGCTGCAAACATAACTTGATAAAGGGCCACCAGGTGACCTTCTTTTCTTGGTGCCCACATCAGAAACAACACAGATACAGTGGGCCTTCCCCCATCTTGTTGCCTGGCATTAAGCTCTTTCTACCAGGCTCAATCCCAGCCCTACTGGTTACTTCTAAATTGATGTGTGTGTGTGTGTGTGTGTGTGTGTGTGTGTGTGTGTGTGTATGTGTTGGGGGGTGGGGAGGGTGTTTGGTTTTGTTTTGAGACAGGCTCAAGCTGGTTTTGAACTTGCTGTGCCAAGAATGACTCTGAACTTCTAATTCTCTTGCCTCTATCTCCCAGTGCTGGAATCACAGGCACTTGCTGCCATACCTAGTTACACGGGTGCTGGAGATCAAACCTAGGGCTTTGGGCGTGCTAGGTGAGCATACTGTCAACTGAGCTGTGCCTACGTTCCCCCTTTTTTAACACTCATTTCATTCATTCATTCATGTACTTACTTATTTATTTATTGGGTGTGGGGCTCGCACATGCAACAAAGCTCCCGTAGGGCTAACAGGACACCTTGTCGGTTTTCTCCTTCCACCTTGTGGATTCCTGGGATTGAATTTAGGTCAGCTGCCTTGACGGCAAGTGCCTTTACCCATTGAGCCATCTCTCAGCCACAAAGTCCACCTTTTGAGCTCACCAGCTTCCCTGAACTCCTGAGCTCTGGGCTCTGGGGGTGGGGGTGTCTCCATCTCTGTCTTCTTGCTGGCCCCCCACACAGCACAGCAGACCATCCCAGACAGTGGTCCTGTTTCCTTAACCTTTTATGCATCCCGGTTGGCCACCTCTTCTGCCCACATCAGAAAGATTGCCACAGGCTGGAGAAGCCATGTTCTCTATGCTTCCCCCACTTGCCGGCCATGATACCACTGCTCATTTTTAAGTTCATGAACACCATCTTCAACTCCCGCCAAACAAGAGGTGTCACCTCCCCACCTCACACAGGACTTCATTATTCAGTCTCCCTTCCTGCTTGTGGCAGCCTGCGGATCAAATGCAGGACAGAACAGCCTGAAGCTTATTTTTAGGTGAGAATGAAAATCTCTATAAAGTTGAAGGCGTGCTGTGCTTGCCGAGAAGGCGGTGTATTTATTCATGCTCTCAGTTCCAAGGGTGACACAATCAGGATGCAATCCAACATCCTGTAGTCTGCCGCCAAAACTGACCAAGCCAGCTGTGTCTGGAAACACACACACACACACACACACACACACACACACACACTCCTCAGCAGAGGACATGAAAGAGGGAGAAAAAGAAAGGAAGTGGGGGAGAGTGAGAGAGTGAGCAGGAGCGAGGGAGCGAAAGAGAGTGAGAAGGCCAGCCTATGTCTCACTTCCCCCAGCTTTCTTACAATTCTGGGCTCCAGAGGCTACCCATTGAGGCTTTAGCACTCTTGCCTGACCTTCCCTCACAGAACGTGGCTTCTCCATGGAAGGTGTAGGGGACAAGGAGATCATCACCCCAAGTTATTGCCAAAGCTGCACTGTGTCCTCCCAGGTCCATCAAGGACCAGAGTGGGTGTCATCTCTGGACCCCTATGTAGAGAGAGACATGGCTACTGCCTTGACAGGGACAGTGTCCTTCTCTGCTCCTAGGAGACTGATGTGACCTTCTGGCTTTACTCAGGGATGACTCTCACGAATGCTGGCTTTCCTGATCACACATTTGGCATCAATAACTCGTGACCCAGAATGTCCTACTTACTGCAAAGTGTCACCCTCCCCTCAGATGTTCGCTAGCCCGAGCAGTCATAGCACAGGAAGAACTAGTAACAACCAAAGTGACTGGGACTCAATAGAATATCAGGTCTCCTGCTGAGTAAGTGCCCTGCCATTTGGTGGTAGCCAATCAACATGATGCCGAAGAAAGTGGCTCAGGGAGACCTTTATGAACATCTGGGGAGCTGGCCTAGACTAAAGCTGCCTCAGGAAAGGCACCCAGGCCAAGAACATGCCAGAGCAGTTACGGTCCCGTGTGCCCTACCTCCTAGGTGTCCGGCCTGTACCACAGCCGAGCAGAACCTTAGCACTGCAGCTGAAGACGCCTTGACTGCTAGTCTCCATGAAACAAGGCGTGCACAGGGACAGGAGAGTGGACAGACTCTGGAAACTTCAAGAAGGGCAAAGAAGGCCAGGCATTGTGTTTACAGGCTCAGAGAAGAATGGAGGTCACCAGCCACCATCCAGAACCAAACCACTGTATATGAACTAAACCCCAAAAGTGCTACAGTCTCTCACTTAGTTATTTCCCACCTTGTGCAGCACTAACCAGCCCAGCAGGGATGGAGAGCAGAACAAGCCCTTGGCCAATGCACTCTGCTTCTGCTGCACTCGGGAGGCTCCCAGTCCATCAACAGTGGACACATCTGCTGGGTGGCAGGTACGGGCACAGTGAGAAGGCGAGGGCACTACATCCTTGACCCCAGGCTTGTTCTAAACTCAAGTGCCATAGAGGCCAGGGAAGCACCATATATGCCAAAGAGGTTTATAGCTAATCCGAGTTCTGAAATATACAGCTTCCATCTTACTCCACACAGCAGCTCTACTGTACAGATGAGACCACCGGAGCTGGTCCCTACCTGTCCCTGTGAGACAGTTACATACAGGAGGCCACACTGCTCAGGATCTGACCAGAGGCAACTCACACTTCTGGCCGAATAACTCTGGTTGAAAGACTATAACTTCCAGAAAGAGGTGGAAATGGCAGAGTCCATGTTCAGACATGGCCCAGGGTTGCCACAGGCCTGGGATTTCAGTCAACTGTGAGAATACAACAGGGGGAAGGCCATGGCAACACAGACATGCAATCCCAATGTCAGGGAGGCTAAGGCAGAAGGATCAGGAATTCAAAGTTAGCCTGAACTGCATAGAGAGACCTGCCTCAAAACACAAACAAGCCAGGTACTGGTGTGCCAGCAGCAAATGCTGAAGAGGCTATGGCAGAAGGATCGTAGTTTCAAGGCTAGCCTGGATTACCAAGGGCTGTGGCTGTAGCTCAGTGGTAGAGCACTTTCCATTGGACAGGCCCCAATTTGTATCCTTAGTGCCTCCCTCAAACAAGACCAAGTGAAAAGAAAACAAAGATGTGAACATTAAGTATAAACTAGGGATGGTAGCACACACTTGTAATCACAGCACTGAGATGCCCAGGAGAATCAGGAACTCAAGGCTATCATTAGATACTTAGTAAGCTTGAGGCCAGCCTGGACTACGTGAGATCCTGTCTCAAAAAGGAAGATGTGAAAAGAAAAAAGGGAATAAAACCAAAAGAAAAAGAGAACACCGGGCCCAACAGAGGGCTTGGCATTTTGGAGAATGTATCTGGACCAAGGACATTACTGTCTGGCAGACTAGACTGGTGGAAAGATCTGGTGAAATGATGTGTCCACTCTATTCAGGGGGCATGAAGGCATGGGTGATTCTTCCATGAGGACAAGCCTTTAGGTAGGGCAGGGGTAGATCTTGCTGACTCTGGCCCCTTTCATATCTAGCAACCTAGGGTGTTCACTAGGGGCTCTAAACATCTTTGAAAACCTCCCTGGACAGAGACAGTTGGCATCTTGAAGATCTCACACAGTAAGATTTGCACAAGGCCAAGGTCCCCTCTTTAATCACTAAGGAGCTCTCGGATCCTGAGCAAAGCCAAGGGTTTCTACGTCATCTTTTCTTTGGCACATCAGAGAAAGCAACCAAACTAAGAAAGTGCAATCTTTCATGCCTGGCCATCCAGAACAAAACAGGGGACCTTGTTTGTTTATACAGCCCAGTGGGTAACTGGGACATCCCTGTCCTGGTCCAGAGCTGCTCTTTCTGAACCCTCGGGATCGGCCCTAATTGACAGGCACGAGGGACTGCCGGCTTTACCAAGAACTGAGGTGGCGTCTAGGAGAAATCAAGTCTCACAGCTTGCCCCCACACAAAAACAGACGATCTTCAGAGACTGGAAATCTACTGAAGTACCCACGCCAACAAGACTGGTGAGGCTGCCCATGAAGAAAGAACCCCAAACTATGGTGGGGAGGGAATCAAAGGAGATATTCAATCTAAGAAATGTAGCTCCTAAGTCCTGTATGCCGAGAAGTTCCTTAATGCCAGCATGTCTTCCACATGCTTCTCTAGTGCTGTGGTCTCTGAACACATCTGTTCCCCGGTTCCTGTGCCTAGCATCAGCTGGCCTCCTAGACTATCTTAGGGTTTAAAATTCAGAACAGTTTACCCTCTTGCTCCTCTCAAGACATCCTCAGGTACACCCTGCCAGTTAGACAGGAATCCCACTCCTCAGGAATCACTGTACCACTGGGAGCCTTCTCCACCCATGTTCCTGGCACCAAGTGGCTTCAGTTACTCCCAAGCAGTCTAGGCCTTAAAAATAGCCAGAGCAGAGGCCTCAGGCCAGAACTGTGGTGTTGAGCACAACTGTCCTTGAGCCCAAGAGGAATCCTAGGAATGTTCCCAGGAAAGGCTAAGGCTCTGGTCCCAGGATTCCAAGCAAGCCTCTAAACTCAGGTCAGAGGTCACGGGAAATAACTAAAAGGTTGTATGGGAGAGGGCAAAGCCAGAGAAGCTGTCACCCTGGGCCTGAGGAGAACAGAAGCAGAGAACATCTGTCTCAATCCAGAGGACACCTGGGCTGCAGTGCCTCTCTTCTACAGAACAGAACACCCGGGAGAAAAACTCAGATCCAGATCAACCTTCAATGTGCCACCATGGTGCCCATATGGTTAACAACAAGAAGGGCTGCTGGGACAGCAGTCATTCTCCCTGGGCTGGTCGTTCCCTACTCCCTTGTAGGAAGACCAGGTTCTCCCTGGCACAGTACTTGGTCCTTTGCTTCCCTGTCTAGGACACGTTCTCGTCTTCCCACAGCCAGGCTGTAGCCCATCAACTAGGGATGGTTTGATTGACACATCTACCAAAATCGGGTTTCCCAGAAACAAAAGAGCAGAGTTCCTGAGCCCATGCCTGTCCCCGTCACCTGCCACAGAGGCCTGGGACACAGACACATTCTCAGGCTTTGATGTGTTGCTGGACGAGGAGGAAGTATCCCATCCCGCCACTGCACATAGGAGGCTCTCTGCTGCAGAAGGCACAGCAGCTCCAGTTTTCCGCTTGGCTAGGGACTGACTCTAGGGGCAGCCACTGCTGTCTGCCAATGGGCTCAGCCACAAGTGGTCCAACCATTCAAAGAAGGAGGCAGCATTTACTTGTGAATGAAACACCAGCCTTAGAAGGGGGGATGTGGGTTCCAAAATCTCCCTGCCTTGTTTACCACCACAGAATAGATGATGGTGTTGGCAGGTTCCAGAGGGGTGCCCTTGCACCAACCCGGCCGGAGGCAGCTATGGAGGCACAGCTATGTATCTCTGCTATCCATTCACCCCAACAGCAGACAAAGGGTCTTATTTGTCCCTGAGGAGAATTCTGGGTCCATCCTACAGTCGCCCTAAAGCCCAGGTTCCCAGTGGCCCACACCAGAAGGCCCCTCTGAGAACAGCCAGAGAGCAAGATTCAAGAGATGGGACACTCCCTCTGATTCTGTCCCTCTAACTTGGCTCATGAAGCCTACTATGTACCTGGGAGCATCTCATCCTAAGAATGCCCAGTTCAAGGCAAGCAAACAAGACAACTGCAGTGACTCCTAAGAAGCTCCCTACCCTGCCCTCGGCTGCCTCCTCCCAACTAGGCTTCCTCACGTGCCCTGGGGATGCACACAACTCCTCGAGAAGCTAATAGAGATCGTCCCAGCTCCCAGTAGAGCATTCTGACTCTTGGAGACATCCCATTCTTCAAGCAGATGTGTTTCCCCCCATGCCTAGCCAGCTCCACATCTGGTTATCCACAAAGCCAGTGCATCATAAGATGTGGCTGGGGGGTCCCAAAACCCTAAAGGCAGCAGGAAGCAGGAAGCTGGAGAGGCCCTGAGAGACACCTGGAGGCCAGCTGGTCCTTGCTTCTTTGCTCTGGGGCATGGCCCCAAGGAAGCTGAGCTTCAGTCATAAAGACATCCGGGAGTTACTGTCTGAAACACACAACACTCTCTAGTTCATCCTAGGGCTCAGAAGTCAATCACCTCAAGGGGCCCTCAGGTGGAAGCTGGTATGCGGGTATTGGGCCCATCGTTGAATGACCAGCAACCAAAATCTGCTTCCTCACCCAATCTCAGCCTGCTGACATCAAAAAGACAATGAGCACAAAACATCCATTGCCCATCCAAAGCTTTTGGACAAGCCCTGAGTTCTTCTCCTCTGGTTATCCTCCTTGGCTCTGTGGTCAGTCTCTTGCCATCATTTTTCTTCCGGTCCCAAACAGTTCACGGGTCATCAACCCCCTCACCATACTCATAGCTCCGATCCATTCCATAAGGTCCCAGTAAGGTTGTTCCTCAGTTGTCAGATAGGGAAGGGAGGAAGGAAAAGGCAACCCCAGCTCCTGGAGAAAGGTATGAAGCTGTGGCTTTGTCTGTGGCATTCACATGTGACCCCTCAAAGCTGGGCACTGGGGGCTACACTGACACCTTTTTCTCAGTTATTGTTTCTGCCCAGAAAGGCTGGCTAAGGTCTTTTTCACAGGGTAGGGAGAGCCCAGTGGTCAGGGCCCATGAGCCACACTGGGGTGAGAAGGCTGCTTCCTGGATCTAGCTTCAGGACAAAATAGGCACTCCTTGGATAGCGTGCTTTTTGGGGAGGTGTCAAGATTACAGGGTGACAACGGATGTAACAGATGGTGCTGAGGATAGAGCGGAGATGCGGGGCGAAGGAGCGACTGGCTGGGAAGAATGCCAAGTATGAGGCTGTTGCACGTTTCTTCCCTCTCCCCCGCACATCCTCACTTTGCCGGGGACCTATAGGGTCCCCTCACTTAGGAGTCTGAACCTTGTTCCATTATATGCAGACAGGAATTACAGGAGCTGGCCAGGGTTGGAAGAGAGTGAGCCTCAGAGTCAGAGTCTAAGAAGAAAGGGACCCCAAAAGTGTGCCAGGAATCTGATGGCCCATGGAAGACAAGAGCTGACAGAACCTGCTGAGGGCTGACCCCACATACATACACAACAGCCATCAACCTAAGGCTCTGAGCTGACTGAAGGCTGAGCAGAACCCAGTCAGAAGTCAGAGATGCGGGGCCAGCAAGATGGCACTGGCTGACAAACCTGACAGCCTAAATTCCATTTCCATAAGATAAAAGACTTGAAAGTTGCCCTCCTACCTCCACATGCACACCATCACACAAGCACACCCACCTACATACATACATACATACATACCACATCATCACACAAGCACACATACATACATACATACATACATACATACTCAGATACACACAACAAATAAATAAAATTTAATACAGGTCTATGGTGTATACACCATGCTGGTAAGGGTAAGTCAAAATACCAACACACTGTCAGGCATGATTGCGCAAGCCTTTAGTCCCAGCACTTGGGAGACAGAGGCGAGTGGATCTCTGTGAATTCAAGGCCAGCCTTGTCTACATAGTGGGTTCCAGGTCAGCCAGGACTATGTAGAGAGACCCTGACTCAAAAACAAAAAAGATACCAACACATCTCCATCTCAAAGTACATTGCTGAGTGAGTTCATTTTAAACTCCAGGCAGCTTGGATGGTTGAACCCAGGGCTTCCCACACAAGTTTAGTAAGTGCTCTACCAAGCTACAGTCCAAACCTTCTGTGTACTCTTGTAGACTCCAGACTAAGACAGTTTGCGGGTCACCTGATGCCTGTCTGACCACCTTTGCATAAGCCAGAGGGGCAGTGGATACCTGCCAAACGTGCCACCAAATCTTGCAGCGAGCAAAATATCCAGCAGGTCTCCAATAAGCCAAAAACTACAGTTAACCTTCAAAAAACCCGTTAAGGAATCGTGGCTCTGCATGTGATAAGGGAGGAAATTACCTTCCCAGGATGATAAGGAAGGGAAGAAAGAGACCAGACCTCTACATTCCAGCCAAACTCCACCCAGCATCTCCACCCAAACTCAGTTCCATCAGAGTCCTCCCAGGAGGCTGATGGCCCAGAGCGCAGAGGGCGGGGAAGGCGTCCATCCCTCTGGCATAACCATCCTACTAAGCAAGGCCCCAAGATTCCATGCAGCATTAGCTGAGCTTGAGTCCCCGCCCCTGTGCTTTGGGTCACTGTGGGGATGATAATGAAGACTTCCCACAGAAATGCTCCAAAAGCAAACAGAGGCGAGGTCTTCCCAGCCGTACAATGCAGACACTCAGCTGGCCCTCTGAGGATACCTCTGACCACCGTGCGACCAAGGCAAACACATTTTCTGCAGCCATCTCATATACAGCCGGGGATTTACTGAGTCCTTTTCATGTCCTAACACTATCCACACAACTCTACGAGGGAGATATGCTTTCCTCTTACTGTGTTGATGAGAACACGGAGGGTTAAACAGTTTGCCAGAGGTCCCATGACCAACAAGTGGTATCTCTAGGAATCCTCTCAGGCCACTGCTTTACACTTACTCTCATCTGGGCAAGATCAACTGTTAAACAAACCTCTGACCTCAATACAAAACAGACTTAACCTTCTGGTCAGCTAAGCACAGAAAACACAGAGCTCAGACAGGCAGGCAGGCAGGCAGGCACGCACACACACACACACACACACACCTTTTGCTCTCCATCCACTAGGCAGGTTTATAAGGACTGGGTTGTTTTCCTGCAGTACATAAATTCCATTTTACAGCCTCGGGAGTGAAGTGGACCTTGGTTTGCCCCAGCCTCTGCATCTGTTCTCCAATGTAGTCAAACTTCCTTAACAGACACACAGCCCCCTCCCCAAGGGGCAAAGAATACACTAATCTACCCATTATGAAACCAGGAGCTCCTGTTTTCTTATGCATACTCGCAAAGACCAACAAATGTATTTTCAGATTAAAGAAGAAATTTGCATATATAAATTCAGATGACAGTATTTATAGCAATTACATAAGTCCTGGCTCCCTTATTTAGCCCCAGAACCAATTCGTTATCGGTCACACATTCAGAATTCTCCCTCCCTCCAACAGCCCTGGGCCCTCCTCCCCCTCCTCCCTCTCTTCCCCTCCTCCCCTTCCAGTCCACCAGGGCCTCACATGCTGGCAAGAGGACACAGCTTCCTTCACCGTCACAGCCTAGCCTCCCAGACACACCCAAATCCAGCCTTAGACACCAAGAGAGTGCAGACAACCTCCAAAAGGCCTCCCTCCTCATGCTATGGCCTGGCTCTAGTCCACAGACACCCCTCTTAGGACCACCAAGGGACGTCAGCCCAGAGAGAGGCAGACGCAAACCGGGGCCCAAACAAACACTCAATGGTTTGGATCTGGAATCACTTCAGCTCCTGGGAATGGCTGCCGCAGAGCCAGAGCCTAACACTGAGGCCCTGGACCTGTCTGGAGTCGCACCCAGGATCCAGGTTCCCGGAAGGGCAGTGGAGGAGATGAGCAGCGGGCCTGGGTTCTTCCGACCCAAAGTCTGCAACTCCCCTGAGCTCTTTCGAGAATGTGCGTGTGTGCTGGGGAAAGAAAAATCCCTGGATCCCTAGGGTTCCATCCTCACTCTTTGCACCCAGATAACAGCACCTGCGCGGCAAAGGCAAGTCCCCAGAGGTGCAGGAACACCCTGGGTGAGAAGAGTCAGGGGCGTCCGGGATCCTCCCCTCTGGACACGAGTCTGTCTTCACACCTGCTCTGACCAGCCCAGATCTTGCCTTCTTCCCGCGAAAGGAGCTCACATCGCTCGAAGCCCAATACTCTGAGACATCCCCGCCCCGGGGGTTGCCTCCCAGGTCCCGGGGTTCGAGGCCCCGCCGCGCGGTGCTGACAGCCCGCCTCGAGTCCCCTCCTGTGCCCCTGCGCGCCGCAGGCCTCACCGAGACGCGTTCCAAGTCGGTGGCCGCCATGGCGAGCTGCGCACCGGGCGGGCGGGTTGCGGGGAGCGCCGGGGCCGCGGCGGGGACGAGCCGGCTGCGGGACGCGCTCCGCCCGGGCGGCTGCGGCTGAATGGATCCAATATGGCCACTTCCTGGAAACTCCCCTTGGCGGCGGCGGCGGGAGAAGCCGCGGAGCCGGCCCCGCCCCCGCCCGCGGGACCGGCCTCCCTACCCGGCTTGGCCCCAGCGCAGCGCGCTCCCCGCGGCTGGGACCGACCGGGGGTCTCCGCGGCTTGGCGGGAGGTACTAGCTGCGGGTGCTGCTGGGACTTGTAGTCTGCGAGGTGGGGGGGCCCGTACTGCCACGTCTGGGGGACCCGGGCCGCTCTCCGAAGCCTGCTGCGTGTCCCTGGATTAGCGCGTAGCATAGAGGGGTGCTACGTGTGCCCTGGGAGTTCTGTCTCCAAGCTGACTGTCCCTACTGGAACCTGCAAACACACCACTGGGACCACTGATCGGAGGATTCATGCGCTGCAGGTCCGAGAGAGACCCCTCAGCCTCTTCTGCCTGTGCCATAAGTCCCACCTGATGCTCTAAGCTGGAGCTAGGGCGGGAGCCCTGGGCTGGACCGGTGCATCCTGCCAGGCAGCCTTTGGTTCCTTGCGCAATGATGAACCGTAGAAAGATGCAGTTTGGGAAGCGGAGCTTGACCATCTAGGTAGCATATTGCTGATGATCTTCACCCTGCTTATCCCACGAGTTTGGAGTTATGTCATTATGCAGAGAGGACCTTGGTTCTCACACCACGCACATCTTCTTCGCCAACCATACCACTCAAAAAACCTGCACAAACATCTCAAAGGGGTCCGTAATCTTTTTCAGTGACTACAAGATCCAGCTCATCCCGTCTTCCTTTCTCTCTGGTCTCCCTGATAGTAAGGCAAACTTTGCCTCTTTGTCCCTCCACTACCCACGAGTGTGCACTCCACTCCCAATATCTTCTTGAAAAACAACTGTCCTCCCACTCAGTGGAAACGTGTGCCTGCTAGAGGTATCTGGAGACCACATCTGGATTTAGTACACCCCGTGCTGTGGAACACTTCCTGTCCCCTCCATAGCTTCAGTCTCTCTCTTCTCT
>JADRCD010135743.1:0-19424 GCA_019843815.1 Montemys delectorum | reverse complement strand
TCTTCTTCTTCTTCTTCTTCTTCTTCTTCTTCTTTTTGGTTTTTTGAGACAGGGTTTCTCTGTGTAGCCTTGGCTGTCCTGGAACTCACTCTGTAGACCAGGCTGGCCTTGAACTCAGAAATCTGCCTGCCTCTGTCTCCCAAGTGCTGAGATTAAAGGTGTGTGCTACCACCGCCCGGCCCCTTTCTTCATTTAAAAAAAATATTTTTAAAATATATTTTAACTTATTAATCTTACTTTATGTGCATGAGTGTTTTATCTGCATGGATGCATGTGCACCACAGGCATGCCTGGTGCCTATAGGAGTGAAGAGGGCAAAGGATTTCTTGGAACTGGAGCTATTTGCAGCTGTGAGCCACAGTGCAGGTGCTGAGCAATGAACCCAGGCCTTCTACAGGGGCAACAGATGCTCTTACTTTTTATTTTATTTTATTTTATTGGTTTTTCAAGACAGGGTTTCTCTGTGTAGCCCTCACTGTCCTGGAACTCACTCTGTAGACCAGGCTGGCCTCGAACTCAGAAATCCGCCTGCCTCTGCGTCTCAAGTGCTGGGATTAAAGGCGTGCGCCACCACTGCCCGACCAGATGCGCTTACTTATTGAGGCAACTCTCTAGCCCACCCCTTGTTTGTTTGTTGTTTTGAAGCAGGAACATGCTATATGGTTCTGTCTGACTCAGAACTTCCTTTGTTTTTTGTCTGCTTGTTTATTGGAATAGGACTCACTATGGAGTCCTGGAACTTGCTAGGTAAACCAGGTGGGCTTGAGACTCACAGAGATCTGCCTGTCGACAGTGCTGGAATTAAGGAAGGGCGCCATTTTGCTTCCTTCCACATTGCTTCCGATGGACACATTCTCCTGGAGATAGACAAGCTAACATGAAGCGGTTTGACTAAATTAGTCATGCAAGGACGGGATTTGAAGGAAGGACTATTAACACAAAACCATGAAAGTAAAGGAGAATCGGTTGTATAGAAAAAGCAAGGGACAGTTTTGGGATGTCTATATTGGCCACAACTATACAGCTTAGTTAATTTTCTTTTTTAAAATTTAGCTAGGCAGGATGACACACACCTTCAACTCTGGCCTTTGTGAGGCAAAGGCAGACAGATCTCTGCGAGGTCCAGGCCAAGCAGAGGTACACAGTGAGACCCTGTATAAAATGTTTAGATAATGTGTACCTGTGAGTGTGTGCGGTACAGACATCTGTGGGGAGACCAACGGAGAACAACTGGCTTGTTCCTCAATGCTTCCTGACTTGTTGCCTGGAGACAGGGACTCCCAGGAGACCCAAAAGCACTTGTTCCCACTAGGCAGCCACAAAGTGGTGGGTTGCATGCCTCCGCCCCTAGAACTGGGGTTACAGGCATACATGGTCATACCGCTGTTTTCTGGGTTTGTTTTGTTTTGGTTTTTTTGGTTCTTTTCTGAGTCTGTGTAGACCAGGTTGAGGTTGGCCTGGTTTTAGAGTTCTTTCTGCCTGCCTCTGTCTCCAAGGTGCTGGGATTAAAGGTATGTGCCACCACTGCCAGGCTGTTTGTTTGCTTGTTTTAAAGAATTATTTTATTTATATGAGTATATTGTAGCTGTCTTCAGACACACCGGGCATTGGATCCCATTACAAGTGGTTGTGAGCCACCATGTGGTTGCTGGGAATTGAACTCAGGACCTCTGGAAGAGCAGCCGGTGCTCTTAACTGCTGAGCCGTCTCTCCAGCCCTCTTTCTTTTGGAGACAGGGTTTCTCTGTGCAGCCCTGGCTGTCCTGGCACTCACTCTGTAGACCAGGCTGGCCTCATACTCAGAGATTCACCTGCCTCTGCCTCCCGAGTCCTGGGATCAAGGCGTTCGACACCTTGCTTGGCCATGCTTGCTTTTCCCCTCAGGTGATTCCAACTCAGGACCTCTTGCTTGTACATCAAACTCCCTGAGACGGTTGGCTGGGTAACTCGGGCTGCCCAGGAATGCACATTTATCTGTTTGCCTGCCTTAGGTCTCAGAGATGGCAAGCACAAACCACCATACCTGGCTTAAATCATCATCGGTGTTTTGTTGAGACAGGCTCTCACGGATTCTGATTCTCTTGCCCCTGCTCTCCAAGTGCTGGAATTATGGATGTGAGCCTCCATGACCAATTTCTAGTGGGCTGGGGATCCAATAGGGACTCAACTGAAACACTCCACTCCACGAACTGAGCTTGATCCTCAGCCCTCCCTTGTCCTTTATTAATTTTAATTTTTACATTTTTAAAAAATTAATTTAATTACTTATTTTTTTGTTTGTTTGTTTTGTTTTTTCGAGAGAGGGTTTCTCTGTGTAGCCCTGGCTGTCCTAGAACTCACTCTGTAGACCAGGCTGGCCTCGAACTCAGAAATCCGCCTGCCTCTGCCTCTCAAGTGCTGGGATTCATTAATTTTTTTACTTATTCACTTTGCATCCTGCTCGCTGCACTCTCCCCCGCCCCCCCCCCCATTTTTAAATTACTAGTATGGGCTGTGCATCTTTGTGTAGGTATGTGCAGGTACCCTTGGAGATGAGAGACATTGATTGGATCCCTGTGCTGTGGAGCTGGAGTTAGAGGTGGTTGTGAGTCACCTGATGTGACTGCTAGGAACTACACTCTGGTCCTTTGGGAAATCGGTTCTAGCTCTTAGCCACTGAGCCATAGTTCCAGCCTCATACATTGTTTGCTTTGTTTGTTTGTTTGAATGCTAATGAGAATTCTACGGAGGTCAAAGTCCGGAGAAGACAATGAGAGAGAAACAAGGGTTAGGCAACCTGCTTAACCTCTCTGTCTTTGTCAGAGTTTCTAGTCCTGCACAAACATCATGACCAAGAGCAAGCTGGGGAGGAAAGGATTTATTCAGCTTACACTTCCACACTGCTGTTCATCACCAAAGGAAGTCAGGACTGGAACTCAAGCAGGTCAGGAAGCAGGAGCTGATGCAGAGGCCCTGGAGGGATGTTACTTATTGGCTTGCTTCCCCTGGCTTGCTCAGCCTGCTCTCTTATAGAACCCAAGACTTCCAGCCCAGAGATGGCACCACCCACAAGCCCCCTACCCTCATCACTAATTGAGAAAATGCCTTACAGGTGGATCTCATGGAGGCATTTCTTCAAGAGAGGCTCCTTTCTCTGTGATAACTCCAGCTTGTGTCAAATTGACACACAAAACCAGCCATTACACCCTCTGAGCCTTGATGTTCTTTTCTGTATATATTGTGCCTTGATGGTCTTTTCTCTAGTGAAGATCCAGCTGCCAGGCTAGCCTGGTACCCAGGAAGAGCTTCTGAACTTCTGATTTCTTTTTTTTTTTTTTTTCTTTCTTTCTTTCTTTTTTTTTGGTTTTTCGAGACAGGGTTTCTCTGAGTAGCCCTGGCTGTCCTGGAACTCACTCTGTAGACCAGGCTGGCCTCGAACTCAGAAATCCGCCTGCCTCTGCCTCCCAAGTGCTGGGATTAAAGGCGTGCTCCCTCCACCACCACCTGTCGAGCTTCTGATTTCTTGAGCTGAGAAAAGGTGACCAGAAGCCTGTATCCACCTCTCAGGCTTGTTAAATGACTCACTCCCTCCTCAGAGGTTAGAAAGGTCAGTCATTCTATAAATACTACATTTAGGTTAAACTTCAGCCAAACTTATGACTTGGCCACAACCGGTAGAAAATTATAGGATCTAATTCCCATTGTACCGATGCACTTGAATTCAAACTGAAATCTTCCATAGCAGAGTTGGTCTGTAGAGGTCTTGATTGATATCACTAAAGGTTAACTGAATAGTTATTATGTGATAGGACCCTCGAGAGACACAGCCAAGCAAAGCTCAGGAGATGGAGGTATATTTCATCATTCACCCCTCCACCATCAACTCAACCTATAGACCAGGCTAGCCTAGAACTCAGAGATTTACCATATTAGTCACCATTTTATTGCTGTGAAGAGACACCAGGAGCAACGCAACTCATATGAAAGAAAACCTTTAATTGGGCGGCAGGAGGTGGTTCAGCAGTTAAGAGCATGTACGCTCTCGAAGAGGACTTGAGTTCAGGTCTTATCGTTCGTGTCAGGGGACTCTCAAATCCTCTGTAACTCCAGCTCCAGGGGACCTAATGCCTCAGGTCTCTGTGGGCACATTGGCACTGCATGGACATATACTCACACAGCACACATATAAAGAGGCTCTGTGGTTAAGAGCACTGGCTGTTCTCCGAAAGCACCCTGGTTCAACTTCCAGCACCTGGTGGTAGCTCAGAACTGTAATTCCAGTCTCTGGGGATCCGACACTCTCTCTTGGTTTCCCTAGGTATGAGGCTTGCATATGGTTCACAGATATTCATGCAGGCAAACACGGATAGGCATAAGCATAAATAAGTTTGTTTGTTTTTTGTTTTTTTTTTTAAAAAAAGGAAATAAAGTGGGGCTGGAGAGCTGGCTCAGCGGTTAAGAGCACTGACTGCTCTTCCAGAGTCCTCAGTGACTGTGAGTTGGTACATTCCAAGTCACATGGGTTAGGCACCTTGTCCCTGCGTTCTGTGTTGTGCAAGGAGCCTCCTTGAGGCAGAGGGCAGAGGTCTTTGCATGGAGAGTCACTGATGTTTGGGAGTTTATCTCATGCCCCGCTCACTCGTGGTACAGTTGTGCTGAGGAATGCCGGCTCCAAGACAGTTGATGGCTCCTCCATCTTCAAGTCTAGTGACAGCGACGTAGGGTTAACTGATCCCTGAGCCTGTTTCCATACCTGCAAAATGAGGACTAGAAAAAGTGTGCCCGAAAAAAAAAAAAAAAGGCCCCACGAGGAAACAGGATTGACTGTGAAGTTCTTGGCTTGGTGAGTACCGCGAGGCATGGAGCTGGGCGAGCCACACAGTGTGCTAACACCTGAAGCTGACAGCGTTCCTATCACGCGCTGGATGGCACTGTAAACCCTTTACCCTATTAATCCATAGTAGAGTATGTTAAATGCTCTACAGAGAAGCACAGAGAGGGTTGTTGACCACCCTGAGCTGGTAAGTGACAATCAAGATGGGATGGGACCAGGTCAGCTTTCTGGGAGCTGACTGGAATGCGCCCCACTTTGTGCATTGGAAACCTGACCCCTTATGACATGGTATTTATTTATTTACTTAGAGACATATATCTCATGTAATGGTAGGTACTCTTTTTTTTTTCCCCCGGTTTTTCAAGACAGGGTTTCTCTGTGTAGCCCTGGCTGTCCTAGAACTCACTCTGTAGACCAGGTTGGCCTTGAACTCGGAAATCCACCTGCCTCTGCCTCCCAAGTGCTGGGATTAAAGCGTGCGCCACCACTGCCCAGCTAATGGTACGCTTAACCCCTCAGCCATCTCTCAGAGCCTCACACCTCCTTTCCCACTTTCATGTGGGTTCTGGGAATCAAACTCTTGTTGCCCAACCTTTACAGCTGGGCCACTCACTGGCCCCTCCCCTTGCTTGTTAGATACAGAGTCTCACTGTATATATAACCTGGGCTGGCCTAGAGCCTGCTGCTGCTTTTCTGCCTCAGCTGCAAAGTGTTAGGATTCAGGCTTGAAGAGATCAAAGCCTCCCTGTGGTTGGGTCATGCTTGCTGTGCCCAGGCTCGGGACATAATGGAGCCGCTTCCTGTAGGCTTGGTGTGACCATGGCCGTCCTGGAGCAGAGCAGCTGTGCTGACCCACGGAAACCTTGGCCTGCTGTCATAGCAACGAAACAAACAAATCCATCTATCAGATAGCTAAGCCAAAGGTATCAAGGCTGTTCACATTCCCTCTTGGGGATGGGGAGGGTCTGGTGACCCTCCCCTGAGATTCCAATCACCGCTCCCTCTTGTCCTAGATGACAGACAACATAGAGTCATCTTAGAAATGTTGAGGCTCGTGGAGGCCACCGACCGGGGTGGGACTTCTCCATGATGGCAGCTGCATGTGAGTCACCCATCCTCCTGTGAGTGTCCCAGGACGCTGAGGAATTCGCCAAGGTGGACTGGACAGAGTCCTTCTTTGTTCTGTCTCCTCCCTCTCTCTTTGACGTGTGACTAGCTGTTTCTAAGTCTCCCCAGGAAAGTCACCCAACCACAGGGCTCAGGCATCCTGTGCACACTCTTACCGAGATTATTCGGGCGTGGAATCATCATCCAAATCCAGGAAACCTCTTCCCTGAAGAAGTGTATGTGATGCCGGGAGGTGACATATGTACACATATTGGTTTCCTTTCTGCCGATGTAACAAATAACAAGACCAAAAACAAGCTAGGGGAGGAAAGGACTTATTTAGCTCAAGCCTTCTTTGGGTTCCAGTTCTTCACTGAGGGGAGTCAGGGCGGAACCTCAGGCAGGAGCTTGAAGCTGAAACCATGAGGGGAGTCAGGGCAGGACCTCAGGCAGGGACGGGACCTCAGGCAGGAGCTTGAACCTGAAACCATGGAAGACAGATGCTTACTGGCTTACTCCCTGTAACATTCACTCACACAGTCATGCTTAGCTAGCTTTCTTACACAACTCAGGACCACCTGCATAGGGATGATGCTGGCTACAGTAGCTTGGTTCTCCTGCATCAATGAATAATCAAAGGAAATCCTTATAGACAATGCATAGAGGATCTGATCTAGGCAATTCATTTGAGACTGTATTCTCAGATGATTATAGGCTGTGTCAGGTTAAAGCCACCTAGGACTATGTGCTAGGAACACACACACACACACACACACACACACACACACACACACACATTTCTGGAGAGGAAGCTGCGGCTGATGAGTGCTGGCAGTACCCAGCTTGCATAGGTAATAGCCAGTGAACATCTAAAGAGTTACCATTTTGAGCAAAGACCTGAAGGGTGTGAGTGAGTGGGAATTCTGGTAGACAAAGGGTTCAGAGGGAGATGAGGGCAAGCGCAAAGGCCCTGAGGAAGCATTGTGCTTGATACATTCATGGACTAGAAAGGAGGCTGCTGGGGCTGGGGTGGGGCACACAAGGGAGAGCAGGTGGAGATGAGGTCAGCGGGGTGTATAAGGAGGAGAGCACACCTCCACCCATCTTCAAGATTTCTCTGTGTTATAAAAACAAACAGGAGCACAAGGCATAAACGTCTTGCCTTTCAAAGTTGGAAGCAAGGTGCTGTGGGACCTCCCTGCACAAACACTCTCTCTCCTCTTCATCTTCCTCTTCTTCCCCCTCCCAGATCTGTCTGTCTGTGTTCCCACAATTGTGAGCATCAGAGTAGAAACTGAGACCCCCTAGGCATGACTGTGACCACATTCCCAGGCATAGGCTCCAGGTCTGAGCCAGTGCCTGAGGGTGTCTGGATGGACAGGGGCAATCCTGGGGACCACACTATCTCAGGACTTAGAAAATGTCACAGGCTTCCTCCCATTGAAGCAAGGAGACAGAAAGACCCCTTCTGTGTTGTTTCCCTGTGTAGGCCATCTCTGTGCTGGTGGTTGGGAGCCAGCACGGGCCCATCATAGCCACACGTCAGTAATTTGGGGACCCAAACTGACTTGGATGAGCCCTAACTGGGACCCAGTGGACTCATGTATGTCTTTGGGCCAGTGTGGAGTCTTTTTAGGTTCTGCTGGGTGTGTGTGTTTTTGAATTCACCATTGGGGATCACGGTGGAAAGGGTAGACTGTGAGGGGACTTTAATCTGTTCACAGTTCTGTAAAAAATTAACATGAGGCCCAGTTCAGAGTCCAGCCATCCCTTCTTTTTGTTTCTGGTTCAAGCTTTGCTCTACAGGGCAGCCTGCTGGCTTTTCTTATTTTACCATAAGCTAGCAGGTCACTGAGTGGAACATGGTGCTGGCCTGGCCTGCCTGTAGGGGTGGACAGGACGCCAGGGTTCCTTGAAGTACCAGCCCTCCCTAATTATACAAGGCAGTAACCAACACCACCCTCTAGACTAGATACTGAAAGGAAATCTTAGGTTTCTGTTTACTTTGAGGCAGGGTCTAATGTAGCCCAGGCTAGCTTCAAACTCATTATATAGCTGAGGATGATCCTAAACTAATCTTCCTGCCTACCCTTTTGGAGTGCAGGGATGACAGCAATGGGGCACCACACTCAGTTATGCAGTGCTGAGAACTGAATCCAGGGCTTTGAGCCTGCTAAGCAGACAGTCTTCTAACTGAACTAAATCCCTCGTCTACTAGAACTTTACTGTGCTGGTCCTTGGTAGCACATGCTTTTAAATCCCCGCCCTTGGGAGGCAGAGGCAGGTGAATCTCTGAGTTTGAGGCCAGTCTGATCTACCGATCAAGTTCCAGGTCAGCCAGGGCTACACAGAGAAACCTTGTCTCAAACAAAACAAAACAAAACAAAAAAACAAAAAAAAAACAGTGATTGTTTGGTTGCAGTGGTGGACACCTTTGACCCCAGTACTTGGGAGATGGGGACAGAGACAGGCAGATCTGAGTTAGTCCATCTGGTCTACCTAGTGGGAACCTATCTACACAAAACCAAAACTGAAACCCTGGTGTGTGTGTGTGTGTGTGTGTGTGATGGCACTCTGTGGAAGTCAGAGAACAACTTTGTGGAGCTGGTTTTCTCCTTCTACCTTTAGATGGGTCCCCCAACCATCACATTCAGGTTGGAAGTCTTGCAAAGGCAAATGCTTTGACCTGCTGAGTCATCTTGACTGTTATTATTATTATTATTATTACTACTACTACTACTATTTTGGGATAGTCTTGCAATATATCCATACTGTCCTCAAACTCTCAGCCTTCCTGCCTGAGCCTCCTGAGAGCCATGTATATGTGACCAAGTCAGGCCAAGGTTTAAGGTGTTTAAGGCCACTGTTGAACTGTGAATTTAAGACAGCCTAACTCCAGAGCATTGCAGGATCTAATCCCTAGGGCACAGATCCGTCTCAGGGAATCTAGCAACTTGGATCAGGTTGAGTGAGGATAAAGTTGCAGGTTGCATCGCATTTTTACACATCATTCCAATTTGTTGACGCATTCTGAGCCACATTAGGCACAGAGGATGCGAGATAACCGTAAGCCCTTCCTCCAGCCCCCAATTTAGCCTTTCTAATCAACTCACCCTAACCTGGGAGGTACCACAGAATGAGCAGATTAAGGAAAGCCAGAAGGCAAGTTTTCCAGAGGTAACATTCAATCCAGACATTCCGCGGTAGACCACGTGTCTCAGGCCCCTGCCCTCAGGGTGTAAAGTACTCTGAGAGCGCTGAGGGCGGCACTCAGGTGACTCTAATACTCATTAAAGCTCTCCAGGTGAACGGAAGACAGGGATCGGTCCAGGTGGGACAAAACAGCACGGATAACGTTTTTTTAAGAGTCTGGCGCTGCCTCCAGTACTGGGGTTGTGCTGGAGCAGGATGCTGTCCCAACGTTTTGGCCTAATTCAGAGCCTGGGACACAGGACGACTTTATAAGAACGTTTGAGTGATCTTGACTTCAAATGGAGAAGGATCACGAAAGGAGATCCGCGGTCAAAAGAAGAAAAAAATTCTTCTTGAAGGACATGAAAACTTTCGCAAAAGTTTTCCAGGAAAAGGCGGCCGCGCCTAACTGAAGGAGCCGAGGAGGCCGCCGCCCTGGGAACGGGAGGGGACGTGGAGTCCCTGCGGCTGCCGCGGGGGAGAGGGCGCGAGGCGGGCCGCCGCATGAGGTCACCTGGCACCCAACCAGCAGCAGCTGTGCCTCGGAGGGAGGCGGTGTCAGGCTCCGGCTCCCCGGAGCAGTCCCCCGCCCCCTGAGGGGCGTGGCTCCTGGGAACCGCCCACCAACCCCCGCTGCCTAGCCTAGGCCGCGCCCCCAGCGTCCTCCAGGCTCCGCCAGTGGTCGGTTCGCGGAGGTAAAGCGCTACCCCGCCTTCGTCGCCTGAGGCCACGCCCTCCAGCTCCGGCCCGCCCCTTCCCCCCCCCCCCCGCAGGATCCTAAGGCGCCGGCCGCTGCCCCGCCCACGCCCCGCCCACCAGGCTCCGCCCAGCGGTTTGAAGCGGCTGGGACGGCAACCCCCTCCGAGTCGCGCGCGAGGCGTGGGGCGGTGCTGAGAATCTGAGGCCACGGGCAGCTAGACGCCGGGACTGTCCAGCGAGCGAGCGAGCGGCGGGAACCCGCAGCCACAGCAACCTCGGAGCCGCAGCCGCAGCCGCAGCCGCAGCCGCCGTCCGCGGAGCCCAGCCCAACCGGCCATGGCGCTGTCGATGCCCCTGAACGGGCTGAAGGAGGAGGACAAAGAGCCCCTCATCGAGCTCTTCGTCAAGGTGAGCGCTCACCGTCCCCGCACCCCGAAGCGCCCCCACGCGGCATCCCCCGCGGCCGGAGGCGGCGCCGTACCTCCCGCGCCCATTCCCATTGTCTGGGCTCCGCGCCTTCCCGCCTCGCAGCGGGACCTTGGCGGACCCTGCGGGCGCGGCGACAGAGAGGCGACTCCGCAGGGCGGGACGCGCCTCCACCGCGCCGCGTGGGTACTGTCACCCTGCTCGCCCTGTCCGACCCCACCCAGCCCCGAGCCCCAGCCTCGGGCCGCCAGGCTGATCGCTCACCCAACTTAACTTACTTGAACTCTAGGGCCGGGCGAGGGTGAAACTGAAACTTTAATTTCGATACAATGTTAAATAAAATAAAGGGGCGGAGGGACCCGGGAGCCTTAAACCCGGCAGCAATTGGGAAAAGTGGTCTCGGGAAGATCGGGAGTTCAGAGGCTACTTACTTAGTAAACTCCAGGCAAGCCTCGGATTCTAGGGACCCTCCACCCAGCCCTCCTCCCCCTTGAATTTTTTAATGCGGGCGTGGTGACTAGGCTATGACCCAGCAGTAGAGGTTTGAGGAGTGCTTCGAGTTCGAGGGCAGCCTGGGTTACAAGTGTGAGCCTCCTGACACACACCCAAAACCCAGACAACTAACTGCAAAGCAGAAGAGGAAAAGGAAAATAAAAGAAAAAGCGAAAAGAAGGGTGGATGCCCCAAGGCTTCCGGAAAATACGGAGATTCCCGACTTGGGTTTTCCTGTCCGGTGTTTTACCACCATCTGGTTTTCTTGTTTCTCTAGCGCGCCTGTTTTCACATGATGCAACCTTTTGGCCGCTTTCGTTGGCGTTGCCACCGCGGCATGCGCGTTTGGTTTGAAAGAAAACCTGAATTCTCCGCTCCCTCGGGGTTAAAAAGTGTTCGTTCCTCTCACCTTCGTCAGTTTGGAAATCCTGGAGCTGCCTTCGCCTAGGAACACACTCTGAATGCTCTGCCTGCCTCTCCCTTTTGGGGCGTAGTGAAGGAGAGAAAAGTTAATATAACAAACATCTGGGTCCCCTGCTTTACTGAGCCTCCTTCGAAACCCTGACATTCTGTTAGCCAACAGATAGCCAGGCTTCAGTCGAAACTGGCAACACTAGAAATTCAACAGGCACCCAGTACTAAGTCCGCCCTTTTCTAGTTTTAATATGAAAGAGCGGAAATTATTGAAGGATGTGTTCCAGAGGTGGAAGGCAGAAATCTGCTGGGTGCTAACAATATTTGCCTTAGTGTTTTATTTTAGTTGCTGGTTTTAGAATTTTTTTTTTTTTTTTTTTTTTTTTTTGTCTAGAGCAGCAGTTCTCAACTAGGGGTCAAGACCCCTTTGAAAGGTCTAACGACCTTTTTTATAGGGGTCACCTAAGACCATTGAAAAACACAGATAATTTCATTACAATTCATAGCAGTAGCAAAGTTACAGTTATGAAGTGTCACCAAAAATAATTTTACTGTTGGGGGTCAGCAAACATGAAGAACCATACAGTTGCAGCGTTAGAAAGAAAAAGGCTTAGGGCTCTCAAAATATCACAATCTCTGCGACTGAAGGTGGCAGACAATACTTTTGAGGCACATAGGAAAGAACCTGAAGAAATGGGAGAGGGTTGTAGAAAACAGCATAAAGAAGGGAACACGCTAGGCCAGAGATGGAGAGGAGACATAATGGTTTCCCTCTTCTTGTCTGCCCCCTCCTCTCTTACGCTGTATCCTGTGCTGTCTTGGAACTCATGATGTAGTCCAGGTACCCTCCAGAGAAACATCATATCCAGTAGGAAGGAGTTTTGATAAACTAAACAAAGCAAAACAAAGCGGTGGGGGGGGGGGATGACCTCTGAAAGTCTATACGCTAATCTGAAGAACAGTGCTCAATGGTAAAACCTCAGAGGTATTATGCAAGTCGGAATTATAAACAGAGTCATATAAGCCTGGCCCTTTAATCCCAGCATGTGGAAGGCAGAGGCAGGCCGACCTCTGAGCTACATAGTGAGTTCCAAGCTAGCCAGAGCTGCATAGAAAATCCAGTCTTAAAATCAACAGCAAATACAACAACGTAGACTCACACAGGTACTACACTTTACAGCTTCTGCACAGCATGGTTTGGGAGGTCCTGGCCAATAAAATATGGCAAGAAAAATGTTTAAAAACTAGGGGAGGGATTGGAGATGTAGCTCAGTGATAGTACACCTGCCTAACATGGACAAGGCCCTGTGTGTGATTTTTCAGCAACACACATACACTGTCTCTTGGAAAGGACATGACAGATGCCTAATGCCCTGCTCACTGTTGATTTAATATTTCCATAAGGAGATGGGTGGGGTGTGTTTTCCCAAAGCTGAGTCACTTGCATACCCCATCCTAGTGGTCCATATCTGTAGTTTGAACCACTGAGTTCACAGGTCTCTGGTCTTGGAGGTCAGAGATCAGCCATACAGTTCTGCGTTCATTGGCTTGGCTATCTTTGGCAAATTTGTTTTCTCTCAAGCTTCTTCTTTTTTTTTTTTTCTGTGAAGTGTTCTTTATTTTTCTTTAGTATAGGCCAATTTTATGGCAATACAAACCCAGTTGGTTGTTTGAAAGGAGAAAGAAAAGGAAAAGATGGTAAAGGCTGTTAGTTTCTTTTCAAACCCTGGATGTGGGAAATGCACATGAGGAAAATACTCTTATAAAATAGAGTTATTTTTGAAAGCAATGAGAGACGGGAACTGGTTGTCTAGGGTGGTATGCTAAACAGCGTTAGTTTTTCAGCCGAGTATCCTGAAAACTTTCTTTCCTTTTTTTTTGGACATAAGATCTAACTTACTATAGTCCAGGCCAGTTCGATCTAGCTCTGGAGCTCACACCAGCCTCAAACTCATGGCAGTTCTGCCTCGACCACCCTCATGGATTCTGGAGCTTGAACTCGGGAGCCAGGCTTGTTAGGCTTGCAATGACAGAGCTGACTGCCTGGTCTCTGTGGTGTGTGACTTTAGCTGTCTAGTGCTGGGCAGGGGATTGTTGCTTTTCCCTTCCCTCCAGGGCACTAAATGTGTGTGTGTGTGTGTGTGTGTGTGTGTGTGTGTGTGTGTGTGTATAATGTTTAAAAGCTGTTTTTATCTTCAGCTATGTATGTCCACATCCGCGTGTGGATCTATGCACACGTTTGCAGGTGTCCTTGTGTTCAGAGGAGGATGTCAGATCCCCTGGAGCTAGAGTTTGGTGTTGTGTGCTGCCCAACATGGATGCTGGGAATTGAACTCTGATCCTCTACAGGATCACTCAACCTCTGGCCATCTCTGGAACATGGTTGCTGTTAGTGTTTGTCTTGTCTGTCCTCCTTTGAATTGGAAACAACCCCTCAAGCCTTTTTGCCTTTGCTTTTTTTCTTGTTTTTGTTTTTGGACAGGTTTTCCCTTTGTGTCTGAGCTAGCCTTGCACTCCCTACATAGCCCAGGCTGCCCTCTAACTTAGAGCAGCCTCCTGAGTGCTGGCATTACAGACATGCAAGAATACCCTGTCCTCCTTGAACAGCTTATTTCTTAGGAGGTCCTGATGTTCTGAGTCATGAACCTTGGCCCTTTGTTACTTTCTTCTGTAGCTCATGGATGCCAATCCCATGTGATTGATAGCTACTTACCTTTTTTTTTTAACATTTTATCTATGTGAGTACACTGTCTTCAGACACTCCAGAAGAGGGCGTCAGATCCCATTACAGATGGTTGTGAGCCACCATGTGGTTGCTGGGATTTGAACTCAGGACCTCAGAAGAGCAGACAGTGCTCTTAACCACTGAGCCATCTCTCCAGTCCTACTTACCTCTTTTTCCTTCATAGTTTAGTACTTCTGATCTTTTTGCGTATCTGCCACATTTTCTACCAATGTATCTTGTTGGCTCTATCTGTAGTTAGGGTCCAAGATTTCTGTTTTTGTAAAGGTAAATAAATACTAACTCAAGAACCACAAACAAAAGGAGCAGAGAGGCGTACTGACCTGTGTACCTGGTGTCACCCTCTTTTTATTTATATAGTCATTTGAGGCAGGGCCTTACTCTGTAGCCCAGGCTACCCTTAACTTTGTAGCAGTCTTCTCTCCTCAGCCTCTGGAGTGCAGGGATTGCGCAGAGACGGAGAGTAATCAGGAATTTGGAGTTTTGTTTTGCTTGCATGAGCCCAGTTTGTACTGACACCGCTGTTTCTCCACTTTGACAGGCTGCATCAGTTTGAAGTGATATATTTCTTATCTAAGTAGGAGGTAACCTCTCTGCAGGACTTAGTTTTATGGCTCGTAATTTAAACTCTATGTACTACTGTTTTGAATTGGGTTATCCCTGTCAGCAGTAGCCCCAAGCTTCTGGGATTGGGAGGGGTTTTTATAGGACATTAATCTGCAGAGGGCATTCAAGGCCAGTCTGGACCATATGGTGATAACCTGTCTCAGAGGACTGGGTTGTAACTGAGTAGCAGAGGTCTTGCTTAGCTTGTTAGGTCCAAGGATTGATCCCCAGTACCACAAAACCAGTGGCAAGATGGTACACGCTTACGGAGTCAGATATGGTTCAGGGCACGTTAGGAACTAGACATGAAAATTGAAGGTAGGGTTGAACTTGACCCTGAAAAAAGTAGGGAGCTAGGTACGTTAGAGGTAGCGGAGAGGGAATGTAAGTTTAGACATCACTTGTGAAGTCCCCCAGGAGCAGCTGGGCCTCTGAAAGGAGGAGCCCCATAGTCAGATCCTGACAAGCTGAGGCTGAGCCTTGTAAGCTCTGGCCTGGGCTTTAGTGTGTGCATTTATTTTCACAAGCTTGGTTCTCCGGGGACTTCTCCCTTCCCCCACTGCTGCCGGGCCTGCTTCTGCCCACCTCTTCCTTGGCCCATTTGGGGAGGTGTGAGTAGATCCTGCTGCCAGTGTGAAGTGGGAGCTTTTTTTTTTTTAATGTTTAGTTTCAAGGTCAGACTTCAGTGCTTTCAATAAATTTCCTATGGAAAAGTGGCACTGAGGTGGAACAGTTGAACTTAAAATTCAACGTAAAAAGACAGAGTTCCCTTGTCTAACTGCTTTGCTCGTTTGGGGTGTCCAGAGAGGAACTTTAGGACTTGGAAATAGAGTAAAATGTGAGGTTAATGGAATCTGCCCTTGTTCCTTTTATCCTGGGGCTGATTCTGGGGGACCTAAAACAGGCTGCTTTTGTCAAATACCAAGGTGGCGATTTGGTCATATATAAAATTCTGACAGGAGCTCAGAATAAGGAAGAGACAGGAGCCAGCGGGCTGAGCACAGGGGACGGGGACGCCTAGTGCACTAGTGGCAGGAAAGGGACATCAGGTTGTTTTGGAAGGATGCCTGAGGGGTGCCTAGAAGCCAGGAGGGGGGTGGTGAGCAAGACTTCCCCTTCCCCCTGCTTCCTGGCGGAGGAGGCTCTGCTTCTCCTTTTCCGGTGTTTCCGGAGTTGGGAATGAGTCTCTGGGAAGTGAGTTAGGCTGTATGGGAAGTGTGATTAAGGCAGGATGAGTTAAGATCTGTATCAAGCAGAGCAGACAACTAGGATAAGTTTACTGCGTTAGAGGCTGGGACAGAGTGAAAATGAGTTTCTGTTGGAAAATGACATTTGGGTTATGATTACACACCATCGGAGTATGATTTGGCCGAACTCTAAATTTAGTTCAGGATGTGTGTTTGTGAATTTCTTAGGAGCTTTTAGTTCTGTTGCTTTTTATGAGACTTGGCTCACAAGACCTCAGTGGTCAGTACCAAGGGTTAGTGTGAAGAATATCAATTAGCTTTTTGTTTTTTTGTGCTTTTTGTTTTTTTAGTTTTGGTGGTACCAGGAATGGAACCCTACGCCCTTATGTATGCTAGACAAGCATGCTAACCCTAAGTAATGCCACAGCCCTTTAAACATTTAAATTAATTTGAGACAAGGTCTCATGATGTAGCCTTAGCTGACCTGGAACTCTCAATATAGACTAGATTGGCCTTGAACTCAGAGATCCACCTCCTTCTGAGTGCTGAGATTAAAGGCAAGTATTCTGACTCCTGGTTCCTTTTAAAATATATTCGTTTATTTTATGTGTGTGGGTGTTTTGTCTATAGTTACTGAATGTATGTGCCTTGTGCCAAGGAGGCCAGAAGAGGCTGTTGGGTCCCCTGAAACTGACATTACACAGTTGTGAGCTGCCATGTGGGTGCTGGGAATTGAACCCTGGTCCTCTAGAAGAGCAGCCAGTGCTCCTAACCACTGGGCCATCACTGCAGCCCCAGGCCTGGAACTTTGGACCTTCCTGTTTGAGCCTCCAGAGTAGCTAGGATACCAGGCACAGCAGTTAGCATTATTTAATTTTTCCTCATCTTATTTAAAGTATAAAATCATAAACTCATGGAAGTCACCACCTAATGTAGATATATAAGACAATGTTTAGAACAAGAACATTTAAATTTGAGTATTGTGTAAACAAGTAACAATATTGGAACTAGGGCCAGGTGTGACCCCAAAGTGCACAGCGTGCTTCTACCCCTGGTGGAGTTTTGCAAGAAGCTAACGGTCTTCCATGTTTTGTTTTTGTTTTTGTTTTTTTTTTGTTTTTTTTTTTTTTTTTTGTGTCTGTGTGGTGGTGTTGATATAGGCATTTGTGAATGTGCGTGTGTGTGTACATGTGTGTGTGTTTAAGAAGAACATTTAATTCTCAATGCAATAGAGTTGCAAAACTGTCAATCACCTGGAATAACACAAACACTGAATCTTACCAGCACGCAGCAGCCTGGCTCTTTACTTACATGTGTGGGAGAAGAATAAATCAAAGCAAGCCTGAATAAACAGCGGAGATGACAGCTGCAGTTAGGCGGAGCTGAGGTCGCTTCCAGGGAGGACTCCCCAATGCTCTCTGCAGTTTTCTTGTCAAACAACCAAAGCAGTTGCTTTATTTTTATTTTTGAAGGTGGAGACCAGGTGGTAGGTTACGCAGATGCATAGTCCTTAAAAACTAAAGGGGAATGAATGTTTGCACCATTTAAGAATACTGGGGGGAGTGGTTGCATGAGATCTACATACTCTACGAGAAAAAAAAGAAAAGGTAGTTACACTTAAAAAATTATATGTTGCTGGGCAGTGGTGGCGCATGCCTTTAATCCCCGCACTTGGGAGGCAGAGGCAGGCGAATTTCTTGAGTTCAGGGCCAGCCTGGTCTACAGAATGAGTTCTAGGACAGCCAGGCTACACAGAGAAACCCTGTCTCAAAAAGAAAGAAAAAGAAAAAAAGAAAAAAAAGAAATTAAATGTTGAGCTTGAGCGAAACAGATATTCGAGACTGTATTGAACATTTTGCAAACATGGAAGCGTACGAAGGGTGCACTCTCTTGTGTTGCTTGACCAGACGGCAGCATGTTTTAGTGACTACAGCAGCCTGAAGTCTAGTAACGGTCTCCGGCCGGTCGTGTACTTTACAGTCGGTAGGGCCTTTAGTTACAAATAAGTCCTGGTCCTTTTCAAAGAGTCCTTGAGAGTTTTTGTGTAATGTTTTGGTCTTCTTGTAAGAGTGAAAATGAAGCCCGCTCTGATATGTGCCAGGAGTTGAGTTGTTTAAAGGAAAACGTACTTAGATTTATAAAAGAACCTTAGATGTCATCAGTAGCTATCTTTTCATAAACAGTTGCTCTGTCTGGTGCTTGCTAGATGAAAGCAAAAATTTTTTATTTGTTTTTCTTTTTTTTTAAAGGTATATTTATTTATTTTATGTATACTATAGCTGTCTTCAGACACACCAGAAGAGGGCATCGGATCCCATTACAGATGGTTGTGAGCTACCATGTGGTTGCTGGGAATTGAATTGAGAACCTCTGGAAGAACAGTCAGTGCTCTTAACCACTGAGCCATCTCACTAGCCCTTGTTTTTTGCTTTCTTTGTTTGTTTGTTTTTTGAGATTGGATTTCTCTGTATATCCCTGGCTGTCCTGGAACATTCACTCTGTAGACCAAGCTAGCCTCCAACTCACAGATCCAGTGAGTGCCTCTGCCTCCCCTGGGATTAAAGGGATACAGGACCATCCCTGCTCTCAGAAAGCCCACCAGTACCTCCAGTCCCCGTTTTACCAGCTGAGCTATCAAAGGTCACTGATAACGTCTAGAACTGTTCAAATAGGTGTTGATTCAGTGGTTTCTAGGCAGGCGTTCCCTTGGTGCTCTTTAGGAGAAATCTGTTGTAAACATTGAAGCTTTTCAGAGTTAACTTTTCCTCACTGTGTGTGTGGCTTAGGGAGGTGGTGAGATCCAGGCTTCGCCTAGGATCTGTTGGGTATGCACAGGGATAGCGACGGAAGCAAATGACAGCGAGAGAGGTTTAAGCACGGGTCTTTTCTCCTTTTCCTTAAGTATAGATGGACGATGGGTAGATGAGCCATGGTGGATGCAGTAGTCAGCTGCTTAGCACCATCTTTGGACTGTAATACACAGTGATCCATGTTCCATTAGTCCAGGGAAAGCTAGGAGTGGTAGTTTGTGCCTGTGGTCCTTCACTGCTGAAGCTGCAGCAGGAGGGTTCTTACAAGGTCTAGGTTAACTTGGATTATGCAGTGTGAGATTGGCACACACACACATGCACACGCACATGCACGTGCGCGCGCGCGCGCACACACACACACACACACACACACACACACACACGAGCTGGCTATGGTGATACAAACCTATAATCCTAGCACTCAGCAAGCTGAAGCACAAAGATCTCTAGTCTAAGACCAAAGATTCCTTACTCAAAACCAAACAGAATAAAATTTAATCCTGCACAGTTAGAGGTGATGGAAGGCAGGTCAGGAATTCAAGGTCCTGGCTGACAGGTATGTAATCTAGGCCAGGTTAGGCTATTTGGGACCTTGTCTTAAAAAACACAGAAAACCCCTCACAAACAAAACACAAAACCCATTGAAAAGATTTTCTATGTGACAGCCTACATGAGATAATTGATTTAAAGATGAGTGGAATATTTCCAGATGAATTACTGAGACTGTAAGTGGCTTGTTAGTTGTGTAAAGAAACTCATGTACTAGTTTTGTATTATATTCTGTAAGTTAAGTTTATCTAAAGTAAAACTGATACTTGCTGGTTGTTGAATTAATTATAAACAATTCCCGCTGGGTGGTGGCTGCACATAGCTAGTACTTGGGAGGCAGAGAGAGGCAGGTGGATTTCTGAGTTCAAGGCCAGCCTGGTCTACAGA
>JADRCD010135727.1:0-16829 GCA_019843815.1 Montemys delectorum | reverse complement strand
TTTTTTTTTTTTTTTTTTTTTTTTTTTTTTTTTTGCAATCTTTTTTTTAAAGACAGGGTCTCATTATGTACAGCGCTAGCTAGTAACCTGGAACTTGCTCCATAGATCAGCCTGGCCTCAAATGCAGAGATCCACCTGCCTCTGACTCCCAAGTGCTGTGGTTAAAAGTATGTGCCATCATGCCTGGCCAATAAATTAATCTTTTTTTATTTTAAATAAAATTGTGAAACGATAGTCTCATTCCATCTGTGTTTCTTAAAACACAGAACATGCATATGTACAACTGCTTAAGCACAGATGATGTGTGATAGGCTACCGAAGAAACCACCATGGTTTCTGAGGAGAAGTACTCAAGAGGTTCAGGGGACATGAGACGAAACTTTTAGATGTACTATTGTTTCATTAACCAGTTTTCAACTATAAAAGTTAAGCGAAGCCAAGCATGGAAGCAGAAGGCGGAGGCTCAGTGTGAGTTTGACACTAATCTGGGCTACAGAATGAGACCCTGCGTTAGAGAAGGGAGTTAAAGATGACCATGTAAGAATTCTCTCTGTGACATTGCCTAATAATAAACGTGTTTACAGAGGAAACAACAGGGAAAACATTTACACTCTAACTTGGAAGAATGGATATAAAGTCTGTCCTCGGTATGCTCACAATGTCTCACAAAAGAAACCACAGAAACAGAACCAGAGATGAGGGGCACGGCTCTGCAACTAAGGTGCTTGCGGTCTGCGCATGAGGACCTTAGTTCAGATCCCCAGCACCCACATAAAAAGCCGCACATGATGGCTCCTTCTGTAACCCCAGCACTAGGAGGCAAAGACAGGAGGGTCCCAGAGGCTCATGAGCCAGCCTGTCTGGTCCAAGGAAAGACCCTGTCTCAGAAAAAAAGATAATCCAATATCAATCTCATGCCTTTGAACCTGCACACATAGGAATAAGTACCTCCACACCTATCAACACACGCAGACTACACATATATACATATATATATATATACATATATATATATATATATATATATATATACACATATATATGGAGAGAGAGGGAGAGAGAGAGAGAAAACACAAAGGAGGACGGTCCCTGTCAGTGTGGTCCCCATAAGGAGGCTGAGATCTCTCTCACACCTGGGCCCCAGACAATCCACAAGGTGGCAACCAAGTCATTAAGAGAGGTACTCACTCTGCACCCAGAGCGCCAACAGCAGTCACAATAACATTACAAAAGTCCTGCAAAGTGAGCTGCCTCTAACTCTCTCTTCCTGCTGGGGTGGGGGAAGGGGGCGGGGAGGGGATCTGCCAATACCTTTACAGCAGGGCTAAGACTTTTTGCTCTTTGTCGTTGATATTTGAGGCTGGGAGACTAAGAGTCATAAGGCATTAAGTGAATCTGGGTTATCTGAAGGGCCCAAGAGCTAGCCACTTAAGCTACACAAGGCGCCTTTAAGATTTAGTCGCTGGGCAGAAAAGTGAAACCAGCTGAAAGGCTGCCAAGCAGCTGAGATGTTTCTGATTCCATCTGTGCCATCCTATGGAAGCAAAAGCCACAAGGACTGGGGGGGGGGGGGGGTGCTAAATCTAACAGTAAATGCCTCCGAATAAGAAAGCAGGGGTGAGGAGATGCAAGTGGGTAAAGCGCTTGTCATGCAAGCATACTGATTTGAATTCCCAGGACCCACAAAAAACCCAGGCATGGGGCCATACATCTGTAACACTAGCATGAGGGTTAGGGGAATAGAGACAGGCGGACCCAGGAGCTGACTGGCTAGCCAGTCTAACCAAGGCAGCAAGCTCCAGGCTCAATAAGGCACCTTGTCTCAAAAACTAAAACCGAAGGGTCTGGGGAGATGGCTCAGGGGTTAAGAGAGCTTGCTGCTCTTGCAGAGGACTTGGGTTTGGTTCCCAGCATCCACATGGTAACTCCCAGCTGTCTGTAACTCCAGTTCCAGTAGACCCAATGCCCTCTACTGGCCACTGCAGGCACGTGGTACACATACATGCAAGCAAAACAACCACTCGTATAAAATAAAAACAAATCTTTCTGAAAAATAAAGTGATAGAGGAAGACACCTAACTTTGACTTGTGGCCTCTACACACATGGACATATATATGTAGGTGTGTGTGTGTGTGTGTGCGTGTGTGCGTGTGTGCGTGTGTGTGCGTGTGCGCGTGTGTGTGTGCGTGTGTGCGTGTGCGCGTGTGTGTGCGCGTGTGTGTGTGTGTGTGTGTGTGTGCGCGTGCGCACACACACACACACAACTATGTACATACTCACATGCTACATACACAAATAAATAAAGATTAAAGGTGAAAAGAGGCCTGGAAATACAGCTCAGTGGTGAAGAACTTATCTAGCCTTCACAAGGACTTAGGTTCAACCCTCATTATTGCAATATACTAAAGTGGAGGAGGAGCTACATGAATGTTAAAAAAAAAAAAAAAAAAAAAAAAAAAAAACACCTAAAAATAAGGAGCCCTAAGGAAGGCCTGCTCAGTCATGCTATGGAGGTCACAGACCTTAGAGTGTAACTTACTACTACTGCCACCCTACTGGCCGAGCCTAATTCCTACTGCATTCTAAAACCTATCCCACAGGTAAATGTAGTTCTCACTCTCTGTAAAAGCTTTCTATCTTTGCAGCGAATGAAGGCCATCACAGAAACCACAAGTCATAATACAGAGGTCAACTGACGTGGGATGCCCAGCCCTGATGGATACATCTACAATAAAATTTACGGACAAAGACTAAAAAAAGCTAAGGGCTAGAAAATCCTGAGATAGCATCTAGCCCAATTCTCACAGGCCAGAGAAAGCACGGTGGCCCAGATAAGAATATATTTCTTCCAAAAGGACCACAAACCCAAGAAAAAAGGGTGCTATTAAGTGACCAGAGTTATAGGTTTCCTGGTAACTGGGAAAGCAAGCTGGATTTAAGAAATTATGGATTCTGGGAAAGCACAGGCTGGCTGCATATTACATGGAAGCCACAGGAAACAAGGGCCCAATCCTTCAAAGTGGTCCAGCCTCACTGAATAAGTCATGAAGGCATTGTGAGCAGACTGACATCTTCTGCTTCAGGACAAATTAGTCGGTTCACTGAGCAAATGAGGGAGGTTGGACCTTCTTTGGGTGTGGCTGAGGGGCCAGGTCTAGGAGGCATGGCTGTGCAGTTCCTGCGGAGGTTATACCAATTCAAGTGGGGTTTTGTTGTTGTTGTTGTTGTTTTTCTTTTCTCTCTGTGTTTTTTTTTTTTAACTTTGGGGTTTTTTTGTTTTTTTTGTTTTTTCCTAATCAGCCTTCAAGACGGCCTTAATGTCCCCCAGAGAACCTGGTCCATGGGAGGTGAGGCTGGCACAAAGACTGCTCTAACAGAAAAATGGGGTCCTTCTTGCAGTTTGCTTTTTAAGAATACTAGTGATAGAGGCATTATTACTATTAAGGCTGGTCTTTGTTAGGGTTTCTATTGCTGGGATAAAAACCACGACTAAAAGCAACTTAGGGAGGAAACAGTTTTTTTCACTTACATATCTATATAGGAATTCATCATCAAAAGCAGTTAGGGCAGGAACTCAAACAGGGCTGAAACCTGGAGGCAGGCACGGATGGAAGCAGCCCATGGAAGAGGCTGCTCACTGGCTTGCTCCTCATGGCTTGCTCAGCCTGCTTTTTTATAGATCCCAGAACCACCAGCCCAGGGATGGCACCACCTAAAATGGTCTGGGACCTCCCGCACTTATACTAATTAAGAAAAGGCCTTACAGCTTGATATTACAGAGGCATTTTCTCAATCGATATTCCCTCCTGTCAGATAACTGCAGCTTCTTTTGAGTTGACATGAAACTAGCCAACACAGGGCCAGAGTTGGGGGCCACTATCAGTGACCCTCCTGTGGTTATGGGAAAAACATTCACGTCAGTTGAGGCCCTGCCATTCTCTGACACGAGCCTTCAGACATCCGAAGGCCGTTAGGATAATCACAGACTGATCAGGCTAAAAGGGGGTCTTCAAGAGCATCTCACCAACAATGCTCTCGCTCCCCAAAGAAAGAAATAGAAACTAAGGAAATTGCTGAAAAGTCAAAAGTCAAAGTTACCTGAAAATTGAGGAACAGACATGGAATGAGACAAAATATCCTCCTTAGGCAAATAAATACACCAGGCACATTGGCCTTCAATTCTAGCAGTTGGGAGGCAAAAGCAGGCAGACCTCTGTGAGTTCAAGTCATCCTGGTCTACATAGCAAGTCGAGGTCAGTCAGAGCTACATAGTAAGACCTTGTCTCACATATATACATACATGCATACATACATACACACATATGTACATACATATGTACACACACACATACATATGTTTTAAAGTAGAAGGACTAGATGGAAAGAGGAAGGGGATCAGAAGATATGAGGGGAGCAGGAGAGGGTGATGAAGGAGGACTATTTTACAAATACATTACATATTCACAAATGACTGACATAATAAAACCTACTGTTATATTTGGCTAACGTATGCTAATAAAAATACTAATAAATAGATAAATGCTTTCCTATGCCAGATTAGCACCCAAGAAGGCAACAGCTATTTCTCAAAAGCTACATCCAAGATGTCACAGGGAAGCTTGCATCTCAGCAGAGAACAGGAACTGGGCTCTTAGGTAAGCTAATACCATTAAATAAAAATAACATATGACCCAGTTCAGGGAAGAGAGGTAAATTACCAGGCACATAGAGCTGGCGATCAAGAGACATACACTAAGTCTCATCCCTATGAGGACAGGATCAGGGACCTGACAGAAGAACAGATTTTTGCAGAGTGACACATAGGTAAAGCAGTAGGATTGGGGGTCAGGGAGTCGGGGAGTGGCCAACTTGTGGTCAGAGATCTGTGCCAGTGTCTGTCTGGCAGGGCAAACTGCTGGCTGACCTGGAGCTCTGCCAGGCCAACCATACTCACTTGCCTGCCAGTACCACACAGGAGAAAGGTAGCATGCTCTATGTAGGAATCACCACCTTAAAGTACAAGATTAGCTAATCCCAGAGCTCTCTGAGCCCTTTCTACAAGGCCTACCCATTGGTGAGCCACAGGGAGCCAAGACTTATGTGACATCAGGCCGGGGAGGGTACAGAGGCAGAGCAGCTGATATGAGGCTGCAGTGGCCTGTGGTGAGTACACTAGTTCCAAAGGTCTCAGACTTGATGAAGAAATAGGAGCAGACAGGTGTAGTGGACTAGACAGTGACTCCTGAGAGATATGTCCAATGGCCTACCCCTAGAAATGTAAATGTGGACATATTTGTTAAGTCTTCCTAGATGTAATAAATTTGAGGATCTTGAGATGAGGACAATCCTAAATTATGTAGGCGACTCCTAAACCCAATGACAGTGAAGCAGGGGAGGGTAGGAGAAGGCAGAACTCTCAGACTCAGGGAGAACGTGGTGTAAAAAAAACACCAAAGACTATTGGCAGGCTCTGTGAGTCAGGAAGGCATGGAAATGGGCTCCCACCGAGGGAGAAACAGCCATGGCAACACCTTGATTCCAGATTTCTGACCTCTATAACCATGAGAGACTAGATTCCTGGGGCTTTGAGCTACCTAGTTGATGATCATTTGTTATAGCAACCCTGGGAAACTAATACATCAGAGGAAAGAGGCTCAGGGATTCTTCAGGGGTCACAGTGCCCAGGGAATCTGGCTGCCAAGGACATTAGACCAGCTAGATACAAAGGTCATAACCGGATGACCCCTGCCCCACTCACCCAATACCCTTCTCTCTCTCTCTCTCTCTCTCTCTCTCTCTCTCTCTCTCTCTCTCTCTCTCAGGCATTTGCTGCCAAAACCTCTCACAGATTCTCTGCCAGAGCCATGGTCTAATCCACATACCTGAGCCCTGTCATACCTGACCCTTTTTTACTAGAAGCTTCCAGAAGATACTGGAATCGCCCCCCCCCCCATCCTTCTCTATCGAGTTACTCAAAGCTTTTCATCAAAGAGAGGTGATGTGGTTCAGCAAAAACTGTTCTGGATTTGTAGTCAATAGTATCCCAACTTTAACCCTAGGGTGACTTAGAACAGGAGGTGCATCTCTTCTGCCAAATGAGGGCAACAAACTGCTGCCTCCTCACAGGGTTATGTGACACTCAGATATAGCCCATGTAAAACATCCAGCATATGTGTTTTATACAGTAGACCCATAGTAAGTGCTGGCAATTATTATTGTCATTATTTACATCATAACAAAAGCAATGGCCAGAGTCATCTTAGTCTTGATGCTACGGCGAACCAACAGTTACACAGCATGGCTCATCTCCAGGACCCTTACTCAGCAGACATTGAACCCTGTTCTAGTTTACTTTCTCTTGCTGGGATAAACACCAACTTGGGAGAGGAAAGAGTTTATTTCATCTTACATTTCTAGAACATAGACTTTTATCGAGAGAAGTCCGGGCAGGAATTCAAGGCCAGAACCCGAAGCAGAAACCATGGAGGAAAGCTGCTCACAGGCATGCTCACTGGCTCATGTTCCTCTAGTTTTCTCATACAACTGAGATCCCCCTGCCTAGAGACAGTGCTACCTGCAGTGGACTGGAAGCTCCCACATCAATCACCAAGACAGTCCACAGGCCAATCTGATCTAGCAATTCCTCAAACCAGGCTGCCTCTTCCCAGGGTGGCTCTAGGCTGTGTCAAGTTGACAATAAAAAGCGAGCCAGTCTGTGTACCTACTCTGTGTTCACTCTTGTTTGCCTTCAAGTCCCTTCTGCCCCAGTCACTAGCTATGACCTCAGTCCCCACTGCCTCCTACAAGTGTCCAATACATATTTGTTTTGTGAATAACAAATAACTAATGAGTCACTCTGAGACACTATCTTCCTCCTCTGCAAAAGGGAGCTGATACTTCTCTCTCCACCTCACCACTTCAGGGAGCAGGTGGAAACCAAGCAGAAGCAGCAGCAGCAGCAGCAGCAGGCCGGCAGGCAAACAGACACAAAAAGGTCTTGGAGGGCAAAGCCCACACTGGCCCCAATCTGTTGATCCTGCTGAGCCTGGCTCAGTTATCACCTCTGCCTGTGTGCAAAGGACTCACATCCCACTACGTGAGCAAGCCAATACCTTAAAATGAGCCAGGCAGTGGTGGCACACGCCTTTAATCCCAGCACTTGGGAGGCAGAGGCAGGCAGATTTCTGAGTTCGAGGCCACCCTGGTCTACAGAGTGAGTTCCAGGACAGCCAAGGCTATACAGAGAAACCCTGTCTCGAAAGCTTCCCACTTTACTTCTGATCCAGACAGAAAGCCTGGCTAGACCGTGACACTGCTCTTCTATAGGTGTGTGACTGTGACCTTAGCCTCTCTGAGCACTTCTAGAAATGCAGGAGAAAGATCTGACTGAGATAGTGCTTATGCACACACTCTGTCAGTTCTATGGCTCCCCCTTCCAACAACTCCTCCACCCACCCACGCCAGGTAAAAAGCCAGAACCCAGGCGTGCAGCCTTAGGGAGAATGCAAACACCACAGCTCCTTTCTGTTTTTGCAACTTTAAAACCTATCCCAACATCAAATTACAAACTTCTACGTGGCTTTGCCAGAAAACCAAAAATATTCCAGCCACAGGTCAAAATACCCTGACTGTGGAATAAGCTGTTTTTTATGAGTGCTGGTGGGTTCTAATCAACTCAGCCACTTTGGTTAAAACAAGCAACAAACATACCCCCCCCCCCACCAAAAAAAAACACAAATCCTTCCTCCTAAGAAAATGAACTAAGTGGAAACTGACTTTATGTGATAAGTGCAGACTCCAAGGCACCCTGGGAAAACAGGCCCTTATCTGGGGACAAGCACTTTCCACTTACAGTGTGCAGACTGGAGATTTCTCGGGGTAAGTCCCCTCCTCTGAGACAGGTCCTGTGGAACCAGAGTCAATGACTTCCTCAGTTTCAGATACAGGCTCTACTGACACAACTAAAAAAAACTGAACAACCTTAAGACCCCTTTGGTTGTTTAGTCAACCAGGTACAAGGAAGGCCAACAAACCAATTTCTCACCTCAGAGCCCTGGTGCAGACCCCCTATCCTCTAGCCCCCTACTCCCAAACAAAGGTCCTTCCCCAATACTAACAGTCAGCAAATGAAGGCCCTCTAGGCTGGCTAAAAGGTACCTCAAAAGCCCCACAGTCTAGGCCAACTGTCCCACTAGGGTTGTCCTACTATGTAGTCTGCTGACCCACTCTATGGCCTTGGAGAGCTGACTGCCCTGGCCCAGGTACCCTCTTCCCTAGAGGTAGCTGGAGCCTATCCTACTAATTTCTGTGAGGTTAGTAACAAGCCAGAAGGCCCCTGGAACAAAGGTAGCATGCAATCAGTGGTAATTATTCTAATGCTACTTCCAGCCTAACCCTCACCCCAGTTCTCCAATTTCCACGACCTGGGCCCTCCTCTACCTCTGGCTCCTCCCACTCTAGCTCTCAAGTAACCAAGGCCCAGTGTGCCCAGTCCCCAGCCTCACGCCCTGATGGAGGTCTGGCAACCAGGAAGTACTCAAAGCAACCAAACGACTATTGACATAGAAAGCAATCCTGAAATCTGACAGGCCTGGAATTCTTTTTCCTACCACATTCCACTTTTATGGCTACAGATGGGCAGGTAAACGCACTGAAATTGGATTCTGTTACCTAGACTTTGATTTTGACAGCTGTGGTCCCACAGTGCAAGATGCAAAGATACCTGGGTGATTCTGAAAGATCCTTCAGACTCTTTGGAAGAAAAATACAATTTCATTTCCAATTATAAAAGATATTACGGGCTGGAGAGATGACTCAGCAGTTAAGAGCACTGACTGCACTCCAGAGGTCCTGAGTTCAATTCCCAGCAAACACATAGTGGTTCACAACCATCAGTAATGGGATCTGATGCCCTCTTCTAGTGTGTCTGAAGACAGCGACAGTGTACCCATATAAATAATTATATATATGATATATATGGTTTATATATCATAAACCAGGAGTGGTGGTGCATGCCTTTAATCCCAACAACACTCGAGAGGCAGAGGCAGGCAGATCTCTGTGAGTTTGAGACCAACCTGGTCTATAGAGTGAGTTCTAGTACACCCTGTCTCAAAAAATAAAAAAAATAAAATAAAAACAAATAAAAGATATGTTGTGATCATTGTAGACAGCATAAAAACCTGAGAAATGGCTGGTGAACAGCTCTGCCAGCAAAGGTGCTTATGGGTAAAAGTGCTTTGGACAAGCCTGAAGGCATGAGTTAGATCCCAAGGATGGACATGGTGGAAGAAGAGATCTGTCTCCTGTAAGTTGTTCTCTGACCTCCACATGCACTGTGGCAAGTATATCTGTGCAAATAAGTAAGTATAAGTTTAAAAAAGCAAATGGGAAAGGTATATACTTTTTCCTCTATGCTTGTATACTGTTTCTCTGTGTGACGTTCATTTTAAAACTAACAAATGAATCAGTGACCCAGCTAGCCACTGACTGTGCATGGAAGGCTCTCTTGCTCTTTTCCATGCTCTCTACTCCTAAACAACATATCTGTTGGGGAGGGGAAACTCCCAATTGCATAACTCCATCTCGTGTTATCAGGGGTGGGTGAACTTCTCCACTCTGAATGAGTTAATGCAGTCATCTCTCCTGTCCACGTTCACACCACAGAGTCAATATTTACCACGTTGCTAAAACAGGCACTGGTCACAGACACAGTGCCAAGTCACCTTGTCTAATCACAGCAGTCTCTGTGACACCCGCAGGCTTTACTGTACCACAGGCTACAGAATCGGGGGAATGGATCTAGTCTCTCTGAGCAGGTGGCTGCTGGCCAGCAAGGATGCTTCACATAAGCATGATAGGATAGGCATGCTAGAGAGCACTTCAAAAATAGAGGCGCTAACCGAGTTTGATGGAGTACTCAAGAGGTAGAGGCAGATGGACTGGTATGGGTTCAAGGCCACTCTGGGCTGCATGGTGAGATTGGGGGAGGGGGAGGGGACTGATTCCTCAGAGGGAAAGGGCCTGCCTCTAAGCACATGTGGTCCAGAACCAAAACCAGGACTCTCTCCTCCTATGTTAATGCTCTCTATTGTCTTGTCTCATGGAGTCTACATGGAGTCCGTCAACATGAAGGAACAGCTGAGAAGACAACAGAATATAACTCACTGGAGCTAAAACTTAGGCCAAGTATTTGAGAGGATCCATTTCTCACAAGGGTCTTCCAAGAGTGGCCCAGTTTCTTGAAATAATGGTTAAGTGATACCATGATACCCTCAGTTCTCCAGCTAACATTAAATAATAATTTTTTAGTGTTTTTTTTAATGTTTGCCACTTACTTATTGTTATGGTCTTACACATGTCACAACATACATGTTGAAGTCAGAGGATAACTTTCAGGCGTTGGTTCTCTCTTCCCACCACATGGGTCCTGAGGACTGAACTCAGGTCTTCAGGTTCAATGGTAAGCGCCTTTATCCAAAGTGACATCTAGCCAGCCCCTCTCTCATATTTGTATTTTACACCAATGATGCAAAGATACCTCCCCAAGGAAACCCCAGTCTGCTGATCTCTCCCAGAAGAAATATATCCATTGGATCACCTGAAGTGTAAGACCTCAAGGAAAATACCAACAGAAAGGAAAAGCAGGAGAGTCACGGTTTGGGGGGAGTCCTCCGACAACAGGGCTCTGGAATAAGGCCCTTTTCTCAAGGGCACCGTGGGAAACAAAAGGAGCAAGTTAAAAGGAAAAGTGACTTTTTGTGACACCAAATATGCAAAATGTTTCTATGAAGAAGTGGAAACACTAAGGAATCTCGAGTGGGGAGCCTTGTGCTCACATCCTGCCTCTGCCACCAAAATGACACAGGACCCAAAGGGAGAGTACCACATCAAGAACACACAACATATTGGTTGGTAAACTTTCTGAACCAAGTTCTTCATTCCAAGCCTATGGCTGATGATCCAGACAGCACAGCTAAATCTTTCTATTCTTCTAATTCTTGGAAAGCCCCAAGACAGTCCCAACCCTGATCTGGAGTTTCCATAGCAACAGGATTCCTCCTCTTCTTCCTGCTCAGATGGGAGCAGGCCCTACCTATAAAGGGAGGCCCCCAGGACCATACCTTCCTGAGAGAAGGTGCTTCTAGCTGGGTCCGAAGAACCCGACTCCACCTCGGGTTAAAGAAACAAGTCAGGACAAGGGTCACCAGGTCCACACCAGGGCAAAAAGATGTTGCAATGCAGGATGACCCTGGGATATTACAAAGTGCACAAGTAAATATTCTAAATAGCCAGTAAATAGTCTAAATAGCTCTGTCTTACCCTGACAAGAAAACAATAAAGGTCGTGGAGCAAGGCCTTGATGAAATGCCACTCAGGATGCATCTCTATCTTGTCCTTGGTACAGACACAAATTCATAGCCCTTGGGAGCTCAGCAGTGGCTGGGCACAGTCTGTAACAACCAGCCTGTGTGTATTGAACACCTAATGTAAATAGATCCAGCTACCTACCGAGGACACTAAGACTAACACTTGGCCCCATCTTCAAAGGGTTCACAGTCTAGCTTGGAATGCAGCCTGCACTCTAGAAAACACGCCACTTAAGACGAGGATCTACGAAACAAACTCTGGAGGCTAGGGAAATGGCTCGATGGGTAAGAGCACTTGCCAGCCAAGGTGAGACCTGAGCTCAGATCACCAGAACCCACACAGTAGGACATGTCTCCAACCCTAGCATACCTATAGCTAGGTAGGGAGTGGAAACAGGAGAATCCCCAGAGACTCGAGCACCAGCTAGACTACAGCACACCGGCACGGAGGCAAACACCGCCACCTCGCAAAAGAGCTGAAGGGTAAGAACCAACATTAGAGGTTGTTCTCTGACCTCCAGCGTGTATGCATGCGCACACATACTCGTATACACACGTGTGCACACGCATTTACATACATATACATACCCACATGCTTGCACACACATATACTCATGAACACATACATATACATACATACGCATGTGTACACACACATTAATACACACACTGGGAAAGGAGAGAGCCCAGAAGGCACCCATGGTAAGTAAATTAACATAGCCAAGACAGTCGACAGAGAAACTTCTTTAATGAAGGAAAGAAAAGAATAAACCAACATTCCAGAGAGCCTACTGTGTGTCTCAAGGACCATCTGAAGAACTGACTTTGTACAATTGTATATTCTACACAGAAGCAAGAGTATGTACGCGCATGCGTGCGTGCATGCGCGCATGAGTACGTCTATGTGCAGACCAGACACCGATACTGACTCATGCTCCTCAGGGGCCATCCACCTTGCATGATAAGCACTTTACTGACAGCTATCTTCCCAGCCTCAAAACTAGCTTTGTTTTGGAGAAAAATTTCAACCTACTTTTGAATCTACAAAAGAAGTCACTGGGTGTGGTGGCACATGCCTGTAATCTCAGTATGTAGGAAACAGAGGCAGAAGAATCATGAATTTAAGGCCAGTCTGGATTACAGTGTAACCGTGACTCAATAAAAGACAAACCAGAAACAAACAAACAACAACAACAAACAAAACAAAGGAAAAGATGCAATGTCCACCCAGGCAGAGGAGAGGCTATAACAACAGAGTCCAACTGCCCAACTGTGGAAGGATGGGCCATCTTTCTTGGATAAGAAGTACAAGAAATGCCAACAGCAGCATGGCAAGAGTGCGCAAGTCATGTCATCAGAGATGTCTGTCACCCCACTGGAAGCCACCATCTCCTTTGTGTGGAATTTCCTCTCAGCACCTCTGATCAAGGCATGAAACTTAGTTGACCCCGAAGCCCTCTCATAGATGAAGGACAGATACAGACTGGGCCCTTGGTCCCCTGCTGGGTTAGGTCACAGAGAAAGAGTAGCCTTATCTATAAGAAGGTGGTCCCCCCAGCTCTGAGAGCCTGGCTGTGGAGGAGGAAGCACTCCCTGGGGGCCTTGGAAGGGCTGGGTCAGGCAACCGGATTTCCCAGTGCCCTGGAACAGAATGCTCTTTAAAGGAAAAAAAAAAATGGGTTATTTTTATTTTATGTGTCCGTATAAATGCCTGTATGCATGTGTGTATACCATGTGCATGCCTAGTACATATGAAAGCCAGAAGAAGGTGTCTGATCCCCTGGAACCAGAATTAAAGGCAGTTAGGAGCCTGGGAACCAAATCTAGGTTCTCTGCAAGCCACAAGAACTCAACTGCTGAGCCACCTCTCCAGAACGCCCCCTATACACACATCACCTCCGCCACCATCACCACTGCCAACGCTGCTGCTGTCACCTCCACTATTTATGAGACAGGGACTCACTGTGTGGCCCTGGCTGGCTTGAAACTCACTGTGTGGACCAAGCTGGCCTCACACTCAGAGAGCTGCCTGCCTCTGCCTCCCAAGTGCTGGGATTAAAGGCATGTGTTACCAGGCCAGGAATGTTCATTTTTATTTGAACATTGAATGGTAAGGGATGGAGATTCCCAAAAGACAGAAAACACAGAGGACTCAGATTGTACATGTGGGGTTTTGACAGCCCTGTGAGTCAGTGGCCATCTCAGGACAAAAAAACACGGCCTATGAGAGAGCCAGGCTGTTCACATCAAACATTTCACAAGGGCTGAGCCAGGATCATGTGTGGACTTGGTGACTCCAGAGCTTAAGACTTGTGCTGCTAGGATGGGCCCTTTGGGGTCTGGTCCTGGACTGTGTCCTCCTGAGTGGGTCTCAGTTTCATCTCTCAGCCCAGGCACCTCCAAAGCACAGACTGATAAGAATGTCAGACTATCCAGAAAGAACCACGCCAACCATGGTCTCCTCTCTGCTTGTAGTTTCACCCTGAAGCGCTAAGCATAAATGACCTAAAAACAGAAGGTCATTTTGTCACGCTCCAGGACCTGTGCCCAGCCTACTACAGTCCAGTAGCTCAGGACTCAGGATTAAGGTACTATAGCCCCAGGCTAGATGCAGTCATAGAGGTATGATGGGAAGCTATCCCAGCCATGAAATGGACAAGAAGACTCTCAGCAGATGCCTGGTAAACTGCCAAAGGCACTGATGAATCTTCCTCCCTGCTCTCTGGAGGGACCTGGGGAGGGGACGGGGTTGTCACAGGCAGAAAGAAAACCTTAAGCATCTGGGTTGGTACCTTAAAGGAAGGACTGGACCAGAGTCAGGTGTCATCAGCAAATCCCAGCTCTGACTCATGCTGGCTGGTTGGTTAAGTTCTCTAAGCCTCTGCTTCCTCAGCTATAAAAAAAGGAAGAATTTCTAGCACCCCAATTGGCTGCAAGGATTAAGGCCTGTGCCTAGTGCAGGTCGGGGTCCAGAGAGGACAGTCCCTGGAACCTCCATCTCCTCCCCTTCTTTTTGCCTCAGCCCCTCTAAAAATGGCAGGATTCACCTGGGTGCCCCATGGCTCTGACAAGAAGAGGCTTCTATAAGTCCTGAGTGTCTGGAGGCCCTGTATGGGTGGTGAGGGGGACAACGGAGCAGGCCCTGGGGGGGCTTTGCTCACTCACGCCTCTTCCCCTTTTACTGAGACCTATTTATACCCTGGCTCCTTCTCCTCCTTGGGTGTCCACTTTAAGGAGTTCTACTGTGTAAACAGTCAGCTCTCCTGAAAAGGAACAGGAGGCACATTTTTCTCAGCAAAGGGCCAAATGGTAAATATTTGAGGCACTGGGGACCAAAGACCAAGATCCACATGATTATGGATATTATATAACATGGGAAGAGGCAAAGCTTTCTGAAAGTTTCTAACTGTTGTAATTCAACATATACTAAGTAACTGAGGTTTTTCTTTTCTTTTCTTTTCTTTTCTTTTCTTTTTTTTTAAGATACTGGTCCTCAGATGGATATGGGAATACAGATAGCATTTTGCTTGCTTAGAGTTCTAGGTTGGAGTTCCCTACCATCAAAACACTGGAAAAGTTCACTTGTAAAAGCTATCCTACCTGAGCATAGCGGCCCATACCTTTGACCCTCGCTCACAAAAGGCAGTAAAAGATTTTGTCTCTCTCTCTCTCTCTCTCTCTCTCTCTCTCTCTCTCTCTCTCTCTCTCTCTCATACACACACACACACACACACACACACACACACACCACATATTTTTAATTAAAAAACAAAAACAAAAACAAAAAAGAACAACCTATCCTAATGTCTTAGTAAGGGTTTCCATTGCTGTGATGCAACACCATGACCAAAAAAACAAGTTGGGGAGGAAAGTGGTTAATTCAGCTTACACTTCCACATCAATATTCATCACCAGAGATGTCAGGACAGAAACTTAAGCAGGGTGGAATCCTGGAGGCAGAAGCTGATGGCAGGGAGGAAGCTGCTTACTAGCTTGCTTCACATGGCTTCTTCAGCCTGCTTTCTTATAGAATCCAGGACCACTAGTTCAGGGATGGCACCATCTACAATAAGCTGGGCCTTCCCCAATGATCCCAGGCTAGCCTTGAACTTGCTATTATAGCTGAGGATGAGAAAATGCCTTACAGCTGGATCTCATGAAGGCACTCCCTCAGCCGGAGCTTCTTCCTCTCCGATGACTCTAGCTTGTGTCACATTGACACACAAAGCTAGCCAGTCCACCTAATAAGCTCCAGGGCCTGTCACGCATAGGTCAACTCAGATTTTTCATGTAGGACTGTAGTTTTCTGTCCTCTGGACTAGACAATGTGGAAGAAAGTTCTTAGGTTCTAAAGTCTACTTTGGGACTGGGCAATGTGAAGAGGCTGTGGCTGTGGCTGTCCCTTTGTGGGGGGCCCTGGATGGCAGGGCCTGGCAGCACCTCCCACCTGCACTGCCTAAGAGTCCTGGGTGCTTTACTCCAGACTTGATGGGGAGCCTCAGAGCCCCAACTCTGGTTTCCCTAGCAATGGGGAGAATGAGAGTGCACTCCTGTTTCTTTCAAAAGCACCCCTATCTCAAGCATACACTCTGCATGTTTCCAAGCAGAACCTGGAACTAGCATTCTGGGTGCCCCAGGATCTTGCATTCGTTCTACAACTGGAAGAGGGAGCACCCACTCATCTATGCCAAGATCTGTTTCTCTTCCCTGTTGGCCTGGGCCAGTGGAATGCCTTGCTTTCATCTTATGTGAAACAGAGCATATTGCATGTGCCCTACCTTCCTTGCTCATGAAACGAGATGAAACAAGACAGAAATACTATAGTGGGAAAAGTAAAGAAACAAAGACAATAAAGGCTAAGGTTAAGGGGAAAGTAAACAAGATTTTTACTACTTGAAATTCCCAATGGAAAAATCTTAACATACCTTCACACACACACACACATCAATACCAAGGAGTGAGTGTTGGCAAAACCACAAGGAATGCCCACTTGCTGGAGACTCGCTGATTAATATTTTTTCCATAGGCGTGTGAGCACATGCACACACACACACACACACTAAATAAATACATAAATAAGGGGGCTGGAGAGATGGCTCAGCGGTTAAGAGCACTGAGTGTTCTTTCAGAGATCCTAAGTTCAATTCCCAGCAAGCACATGGTGGCTCACAACCATCTGTAATGGGATCTGATGCCCTCTTCTGGTGTGTCTGAAGACAGCTACAGTATACTCATATACATAAAATAAATAAATAAATAAATAAATAAGTCTTTTTTAAAAAATTAATTAAATAATTTTTTTTTAATTTGGGTGATACCCAGGTGAATGTTCACAGGAGTTCCATTTTTCTTACAACTTTTTTCCTATTACATTTGAAAATCAAGTATATGAACTCTGGGCACATAGAAAGGTATAATTTTTTTAAGTGAGTTAACACACACACACACACACACACACA
>JADRCD010135716.1:0-13062 GCA_019843815.1 Montemys delectorum | reverse complement strand
TATATATATATATATATATATATATATATATATATATATATAGCCACTACATCAGAACACATATATATATATATGGGTTCTGATGTAGTGGCCACAGGTAACGGTGGGAGGTGAGCCCAATGGATTCTGGGAATATGGGGGCTATTGCTCTGGCAACAGGTCTCTGAGACCTGCCCATGAGTTGCCACAGGCTTTGGATGCTAACACACACCAGCACTTTTCTTGATGCTTTTCTTGGCTCCTAGAGTTTAGCTCCTGTTTAAAAAGAAAATTTCATTTAATTTTAGATTCTCAGTAAGTTAATCCTCAGTAAATATATACCCTGGCATTTTTCATGTGAGGACACTGGATTGCAAAGAAATTAAACTCTTTATTTTTGTTTTTTTGAGACAGGGTTTCTCTGTGTAGCCCTGGCTGTCCTCGAACTCTGTAGACCAGGCTGGCCTTGAACTCAAGAGAGTCTCCTGCCTCTGCCCCACACAACTGCTAGGTTTCAAGGCGTGCACCACCTTGCACAGAGAAATTAAACTCTGAGATAGTGATATAAGGAAGCAAATCAGGTGTGTCCAATCTCAGGTCCTGTGCTTTTAACCATAAGGAGGCAGCTGGAGCTTAGCCGGGGAGCAGTCCTCCACTACGCGAATAAAGGCTTGTTATTTGGGCAGATATTTTGCCAGTTTTCTAGGCTAGTTGCCTGGGATTGCTGGCAATTTGAGCAGCTTGTGTAGTTCTTGTTAAATGCAGAGTCGGCTTCAGTGAGCCAGCTGAAGCGAAGTTGTCTCTATTTCTAATTAGCTTTCAGGTCATTCCAGTACTGCTAGTTTCAGGAGCACGTGACCAGTAAGGCTGAGGCTCCCGGATGATTAAAGTCTGCATTAAATGGTCCGGGAAGGTCCCTGTCTGTGCAGTGGATGTCTTCTCGCCCACTGCCCCTGTCAAGTCAGGGTCTTGCCTGACAAGCCTGGAACTTGGCGCCCAGACCGGGTTGGCCTTAGATCTGCAACTGTCCTTCTGCTTTTGTCTTGTGATTGCTGGAGTAACAGGCGAGACCCCATGCCCAGCCGAGGGGCTGTGGTCTTCATCACGGTTCTACTTACGTGTCCCTTACAAGATTTGCTATGTGTAGTGTCACACAGTGCTCATTTAACTGTCTTGACAGTTTTAAGGTGTTATAAATTGTCAAGTTTAATAGTTGCAAATGATAAAATTTTCACCACATGATGGATTTTTAGAATGAAATTGTTACTTCAAAATAGATCTGGTAAAATCTGGTAAAATCAAAATCCTATAGAAATGTAATATATTCTGAACTGGTTTTCAAAAAATGAGAAGAAAGCTTTTAGTAGATGGAAGTTTTTAATTGATTGGTTAATAATTAATTTGGTTTTTCAAGGCAGGATTTCTCTGTGTACCCGTGGCTGTCCTGGAACTCACTTTGTAGACCAAGCTGGCCTTGAACTCCCAGATAGCTGCTTCTGTCTCCTGAGCCCTGAGATCAAAGGCGTGCGCCACCACATCAGCTAGATAGAAGGTTTAAATTATGGCGTTTCGAGAAAGCGTATATTACTGTGTATATGCTCTTAATGTCTTGTACATTGGAAGTATTAAAGTTTGTTTGAGGTGAGCTGTGACTGAACTTTTGTTGGGACTTAACTATTAGAGTAAATTTTGATTTTTTTTTTATCTCAGGAAGACAGATGAGGGCACCCCTTCCCTCAGCTACTTCATAGATGCGTGGTGATTGTTCTGCATTTCCCCCTCCCTCTGACACGCAGAGTATTGCTATACCCAGGCAGAGCCCAGACTCGGTTCTCTAGCCATGATGAGATTACAGGTGTGCACCACACAGTTTGACTCTTCTGTATTTTTATTTCACTATGGAGGAAGGACTTAACATCAATTCTATTATGCTTGTTTCTATTTCTCTAAGAGATTTGGGGGTCACATGAGGAAGTGAATGGTGATAAAAGTTTAACCAGTAGAGCTGAAGTTACATGATGAGCTCTTAAATGTTACCAGCATCGCTGGGCAGTGCTGGTGAAAACCTTTAATCCCAGCACTTGGGCGGCAGAGGCAGGTTCATCTCTGTGAGTTTGAGAGGCCAGAGTGGCCTCCAAAGTGAATTCCAGGATATCCAGTGCTATACTGAGAAACCCTGTTGTGGAAAACAAAAACAAAAACAACAACAAAAAAAATGATAACAAAAGTTACCAGTGTCAAAGCCAGGCTTGGTGGCACAGCCTTACCTCTTAGGAGATAGGGCTGCCAGATCTCTGAGTCCCAGAGAAAAACAAACAAAAAGTTGCCAGTGTCTCTGTAGTTCTGACACAGATTGTGAAAAACCTCTGCTCTGCAAAGCCAGGGTTGGAAGCCTTCCCTCTGCCAGCCATCTTTGCTGCAGGTATCATGCGCAATTGGCTGTAAGGCCGTGAGCACTGGCACAGCTCTCTAGAAGGTCAGGGTTAGGAAGGAGCGTAAGAGGGTATGGACATGCACATTGATTGTGTGCTCTTTTTGTTTGTTTAAGGTGTGCTGGGAATCGAATACAGAGCCTTGGAAGTAACTTGTATTGCTACTGTGCTACAGCTCTGCTTTGGCTCTGTGTGTGTGTGTGTGTGTGTGTGTGTGTGTGTGTGTGTGTATGCTTGTGCGCGTATGCGCATGCACCATGTCTGTGGTGCCCACACAGGCCAGAAGAGGCTGTCAGATTTCCTGGTCTGGAGTTAATAGGTGATTGTGAGCTATCTAACAAGGGTGCTAGCTAGGTCCTGAATTCTCGGGCCCTCTTTTAAGAGTATGATCTTACCCTGAGCATCTCGCCAGCCCGCCCAGTGTTTTAGAAGCACCTGCTGGTCCCTAGCCACTTGCTTAAATAAGGGCATCTAGCTGAAAGCCTAGAGCCCAGAGCCAGGGATGGTCAGGCACACCTGTGGTCCCAGGATTTTCAAGACAAGGCAGCAGGAGTCCCAAGTGCTACTTTGTAGCAGAGCGAGCATGAGGTCAGAGCGAGCATGAGGTCAGAGCGAGCATGAGGTCAGAGCGAGCATGAGGTCAGCCTGGGCCATGTGAATACCAGGAAACCAGGAACAAAACAAAACAGAAAAAGGAAAGGAAAAAGACAGCTGGCTAAACAGGACCTGTCGGGAGGCGAAAGGGGCACCAGCTTACGCTGCCTCCTTTCCAGTGTGACGGTGTGACGAAGGCCAAGCACCCTTCCCATCCTTCCCATGGAGAGTGCCAGTACTTCACAGACCTAACGGGTGCTAGCTTACAGCTCTTCTGATCTCATGCATTTACTATCCATCAGTTACTGGAATCATGATCCTTTTAAAAAAGGAACAGTAGTAGGTGATAAAGACTATATTTTACTACGATAGCATTGGTGACTTTTACCCATTTTAAATACTGGGGCTTGTCTCCTTGGAAGGCTCTATCCAAGTTATTTATTAAATAACTGGTAGCACATCTCATGTTTAAGATGTCTCGTTTGTTTGTTTGTTTTTGAGACAGACTTTTCTTATGCTGTCCACACTGTCTTTGGACTCACGGTTCTGCCAGCCTCTGTTACACTCAGGTCGCAGTCTTGCATCGGCATGACTAGCTTGGGTTTTTAATTCTCCTTTGAGTTTCTACGTGAGCTAGTTTCAAGAGTCGGAAAGACTGAATGTATAGCGGCAGTGGCTGCTTGTATAAGACCCACCCAGGACTACCTGCCAGCATTCTATTGTGGGTTGGAAGGCCTAAAACTAACACTGTGTGTGGCAGGGCTTGTTTTAGGTCAGTGGGCCTGGTGCTGGGGAGGGCTGGGTCAGCAGGACCCCCTGCCCTTGTTAAACCTTGTGTCTGTTGAGTTCTGAGTTGGAGTGAGTCCGTTCTAGCGATTCTCCATGCGATTCTCCTTGTGTTCGTTGCTACAGTGACTGGAGGGAAGAGGAAGAAGGATTTTGCTCAGACGACAAGTGCTTGTTTAAGCTTTATCCAGGAAGCCCTGCTGAAGCACCAGTGGCAGCAAGCTGCAGAGTATATGCACAGTTACCTGCAGACCCTGGAGGACTCAGACACCTACAAGAGGCAGGCTGCCCCTGAGGTACACAAGTGTCCGTCTGTGGGGCAATCCTCCTGCCTCAACTTCCTGCGTACGAGGATTATACCACCCAGCCCGGCTTAGCCCGTTCCTTTATTGTCAGTTTCCATTGTGTGGACTACCACATACTATACACGTGTTCTTCTCTGAGTCCCCCAGATTTCATATATGTGGTATTGCCTGGTGCTTTCTTTAATTTCTTTTTGATAAATACTGAGGAGTGGAGTTATAGCTTATAATTTTAATCTCTTAACATTCTACCAAACCTTTTTTAAACCAAACTGTCTTTGCCATTTTCTGTTTCTACCGATAATATTTAATGTTCGGATTTCTCTACATTCTTACTGATGTTATCATCTTCTTTTTTTTAAATCTGGATACCATGCTGACCTCGGGCTCAGGTTTCCAGCACTTCTTTGTCTAAACCTGACAGTCCTCTGCCAAACCTCCCGAGGCTGGGAAGCATGAGCCAGCCATACCTGTCTTTTCTTTTTTCTTTTTTTTTTTTTTTTTGATACTTGAAGTTATGAAGTGGTGTCTCCTCATGTCATGATTTGCATGGCCCTGCTGATACCTTAGCAAAAACACTTATGGCCTTCCCCTCTCCCTAGAGCGGCAGCCACAGTCCCCCCTGCTGGGCACTTCCTTCCCCATGTGTCTCTGACTGCCTCTCCTGATCTTGGGTTCTCTTCTCTAGCCCCTGCCCCACATTTAGTAGAACAGGTCAGGCGTATTCCTTTATGGTTGCTCATTTCCTTTACTTGGAATGATCTTTCTTCAGTCATTCTGCCCTCATTCAAGGAACCTTTTAGCAACTCACCCGTCCCTACTTTTTGACCAGCACTCCTGGTGTCCTTTTGTCTAAAAAGTCCGGTGTAGGGGTGCACACCTTAGCCCCAGCAGGGGGAGGCAGAGGCAAAGTTTTCTTTCAATTTTTCAGACACTTGATTTTATTAATTTACTTTAGGTTGAGAGGGAAGTAGACATTTGCTCCCTTAAGAAAGCAGAGCTCAAGTTCTGTCACCAAAATAAATGTGGTCTGAAAACAATACATCATTAAAATCTGTCTTTTTTTTTTTTTCCTGAGACAGGGTTTCTCTGTGTGGCCCTGGCTGTCCTGGAACTCACTCTGTAGACCAGGCTGGCCTCGAACTCAGAAATCCGCCTGCCTCTGCCTCCCAAGTGCTGGGCTTAATATGCATCTTAATGGGGCCTTTTAAAGAGCACTAACTTAACCAAGGCACTGTTGTTCTTACCTGGTATGGCGGTTTGAGTGCAAATGGCTTGTAGGCTCCAGCATTGAATACTGGTTCCCTTTGGGGTGCTGCTGGGAGGTTCAGGAGGAGCCTTGCTGGAGGAAGTACACCTGTCCCCAGAGGCTTTCAAAACCACAGATTCGCATGGCTCTAGCCTGTGCTCAGCTTCCCGCTTGCCATTCCAGGTGAGCCTCCTGCTCTTGTCATCATGGAACTGCAGCTGAGCACTCACGCACTTCCTTGGAAAAGTCGCTGTGGCCCTGGTGGTTTATCACAGCGGCAGAAATGTCAGCAGTGCGGTAGTATTTTGTGCTGTAGTGACTATCACCTAGTTAGGGGTGCTGCGGTACTAGGTGAAGTATGGGAGAGCTGGGCAGGGCCGGTTTCCATGGAGAGTAATCATAAGTTGTTTTTAAATATTATAATCAGGGAAATAAAATGTTTAGGAAGAAACTGGATTGGGTAAGGATTTATTACTTTGCTGTTTCTGTTTTGGTAGATCATCTGGAAGCTTGGGAGTGAAATTCTATTTTACCATCCCAAAAGCAACGTGGAGACCTTTAATAGCTTCGCTGACCGGATGAAAAATATTGGTGTCTTGAATTATTTAAAGGTGAGAATATAGAGTTGTAAGTTTCGATTTTTAATGTGTTTTTAATTGCTTATATCAGTACTAAGACAGAAAAGCAGAGGAAATAGATGAGAGCTGCTGGTAAAAGAGAGAGAACAGTGCTGTGAGGGCGGCTCACCTCCTCTTTCTCACCATCTTCCTGTGAGCTGATTGCAACCATCAGTCTACCTCTGGCTGTCAGAGTGGAGGCTGCACTTCACTCTCCACACAGACTAGATCCTACAGTTGTGAGGTTATATGAGCTGAGCTGGCATTTTTAAAAATAAAACAAAACAAAAAACTCGTGGAACAAGTTAGGAACTTGGACATGTTCAAATGTTGTCACATTCCAGATGTTTGTATAGAACTTTCTCTCTGAGTTCTTGTCTGTTAACAATGGGTATTTGCAAAGATGACTGAGAACATTGCACAATACTATAGCCCCTTCTCTGTATATACTCCTAACTAAAGGGTACTACTACTGTTCTTTTGTAATTTTATAAATAATTTATTCATTTTTGGTTTTTTCAAGACTTTAAAGCTGTGTAAAAGCCTGGCCACAAGTTGAGTAAATGGGACAGAAGCCATATGGCCTTCAGAGCTTAGAGTGTGCATTCCTGGATCTGAGTTTTCTTTTTACGTGTTTGATTTTCTGATTTGTGTGTTTGGTGTGGTGTGGTGTGTGCGCATGTGCATGCGAGTAAGTCTGGAGGTCTGAGGTTGGCGCTGGGGATCTTGATCATCCTCCACCTTATTGAGGCAAGTTTCTTGCAAACCAGAGCTAACTGTTTTGGCTGTACAGTCTGGGGCTAGCCAGTTTGCTCTGGGGTCCTGTATCCATCCCATGTGCACCCAACTTGTTCTGTGGGTGCTGGGGACCCTGGCCCCCAGGCTTTAGCTTTTTTGTTTTGTTTTGTTTTGTTTTTGTTATTTTTAAAGCCAGGGCCTTACTATGTAGCCCAGGTTAGTTTCAAATCCAGAGTCCTCCCTCATCCTTCCTGGTGCTGGGGTTACAGGTGAGTTCACTAAGCCTAGCTCTGTGGTTGTTTTTGCTTTTGTTTCAGGCACACTCTTTCTGGTATGAACCAAGTTCATTCTTCACCGCTCCTTGGCAGGATGTGTTTTGAGTGTATTCAGTGTGTATGAAGTTGTTAGACTGTTGTCTGCTGTGGACCAGGCCGGCATTAGATGTATAAAAAGCTTGTAATTTACTCTTGACCTGTCTCCTGTGAAGGGTGAAGGGGAAGCATTGAGTGATTGACTAGTTCAAGCTTGTAATGTGGCCTTATGCCCAGTTTTCTCACTATGCTGCACTGTATTCTGTATTATAAAATTTTACATCAATTGCATAGTGTTAGTTGTTTTATACGCCTTTCCTTGCTTAACTGAAAAATGTACATGGTAGAGTTTTTTTTGTTTTTGTTTTTTGTTTTCTCTGTGTAGCCCTGGCTGTCTTGGAACTTGCTCTGTAGACCAGGCTGGCCTCAAACTCAGAGATCCACTTGCCTCTGCCTTTTTTGAGTTCTGTAATTAAAGGTGTACGCCACCGCCCAGCTCAGCCTTCAGTTTTGCATGAAGGTTCTAATTCACACTTTTCAGGACTAGACCTTCATATGTTATCTCTTTTTCTTTTTTTTTTTTTGGTTTTTCGAGACAGAATTTCTCTGTGTGGCCCTGGCTGCCCTGGAACTCACTCTGTAGACCAGGCTGGTCTCGAACTCAGAAATCCGCCTGCCTCTGCCTCCCAAGTGTTGGGATTAAAGGTGTGCACCACCACTGCCTGGCTGTCATCTCTTCCCTGAGCTTTTCTGACTAATAGTTCTGTAAGGACTTCAGTGACAATGGGTTTTTCTTATTGGTGCAGATCTCCTTACAACACGCGTTGTATCTTTTACATCATGGAATGCTTGAGGATGCAAACAGAAATCTAAGTGAGGCGGAGACGTGGAGGTATGGCGAAAAGTCGGCCTCTCAGGAAGTGTTGATGAACCTCGTCCAGGCCTACAAAGGCCTTTTACAGTACTACACTTGGTCCAGGAAGAAGATGGAGCTGTCCAAGCTTGGTGAGTCAGCTAGCTCAGCTTCCTGGTGATGAAGGGACAGCTGGGCAGTGAGGGCCACAGAGCACTGAGCTAGCTTATCCGTGCTCTGGGGAGGCTGAGCCTAGCTTGAGTTTCAGGTGAGGCTGGCTTGTATTACAGAATCCTGTCTCAAAAAAGCAAGCAAGCAAGCAAACAAAGCCACGCTGGTGTGAATTGATTGAGTTAAAGTTATTATTCACTTTTTCTTCCATGTGGTACTAGAACTAGCAAGTTATGAGGTGGCTGGGTTGTGGTGTGCCCCAGTCTCGTGGGTAGATGATGTCCCACATTTTTTCATGCGGTTCATACTTTATTCTGTAGTGAGATTGTGGGTCTAGTAATGGGTGGAACTTTCAGACACCTAATCTCGTGTCTTTAATGAAGGAAACAAAACCCCACAACCATTCCTGCGCACAGGATAGGTCGTTTCAATGGTGACTAGTTTAGAGTCATTGCTATTTTAGTGTAATTCTGTCACAGGTAACCACAGGTAAGGTGGTGGTGTTAGCTCATGCCTTTAATCCTAGACTCTGGTGACAGAGGTGGGTGGATTGTTGAGTCTCGGGACAGCCAGTGAGACCCTCCCCCCAGCCTCCATCCCCCCCAGAAACCAAAACAAAAAACCAAAAACCACAAGCCCAGCAGCCGTGGAGGTGGAAACAGGCAGGCTTCTGGAGCAGCCTCCGGAGGGTGCAGGCCGAGGACCTGCGCCTGCGCAGCTGTGGCTCTGCCTGTCAGGTCTGATGCGCTTGGTGATTGCTGACCTCCTCCTTTAAACCTAAGTAAGACCAGGGACCTGCTTTTTGTTTTTTCTTACATTTTCCCGCATCATTAATCTGCTTTTCCGCCCTTATTCCTAAGCTCATGAAGTTTTTAAAAGTTAATTTTATGTGTGGTGTCTGCATATGTCTGTGCACCACATGCGTGCCTGATGCTTGCCGAGGCCAGAAGATGGCACCAGGCTCCCTGGGACGGACATGTGCATGGTTGTGGGAAACAGGTGGGTGCTGGGACTCAAACCCTGGTCTGGAAGAGCAATCAGTGCTCTTAACCACTGAGCCATCTCCAGCCCCCCAGCTCTTAGGAGTTTTTAATGGATGTGTGTGTGTGTGTGTGTGTGTGTGTGTGTGTGTGTGTGTGTGTGTTGGGGGGGCGGCGGTTCTATGTACCAGGATCATGTCATTTTCATAGAGCTAAGTTTGCTCCCTTTTCAGTATAGGGGTCATTGCGTTTTCTTGCTTCATTGCCCTGATGCAAACCTAGTGTAGGGAAAAGAAGTTGTGAGAGGATTTCTTGCCATTTTCTCAGATTTCACCAAGCTTGTTAGACGAAGTTAACAGAACACTGGCTGTCCCAGAACTCACAGAAGCCCACCTGCCTCTGCCTCCTGAGTGCTAGGATTAAAGGCATGCGCCACCATACTCAACAGCTATTTTTTAAATTACATTTTAAAAATTAATTAAAAATTCAGATCGAGTAAGTCCTTCTACTCCTAGATTGATGACTGTTTTTAATTACATAAGAGTTATTGAACTTGGTCGAGTCTTCTTCTGCCTCTGTTGGTGACTGCTCATTGATCTGGTTTAGAGGGCGGATCTTCATTATTCACAGTAATTGATTGTCAGCTGCTAAGCTAACCTGGGCTGTGCTCTGTAATTGCTTTTCTAGGTGGCCAGTGCCCTGTTGAGGGGCGTTTTGTGGGAGGCGCCAGTCGTCTTGGCACTTGCTAGAGCTTCCCCAGTGACCCACCCCCCTGAGCTCTGCTTCTGGCTTCTCTGACATGAACTTCCAAATCTCTTCCTTTTGAGCAGATGAGGATGATTACGCCTACACCGCAAAGACCCGAAACATGCTCAGCCAGAGCTGCAAGACATCTACAAATATCTGTGCGCTGATTAAAACCCCTGGGGTGTGGGATCCTTTTGTGAAGAGTTATGTGGAGGTAAGTCACTTCCCACAGGCCAGCACGGAGGAGCCTGAGACAGGGTTGCGGCAGCTCTGAGGTCAGCTCGAGGCTCTTAGCCTGGGCTACGTGCATACACAGCACAACTCTGTTTCAGACTGTTTCAGAATACAGAGTTGTGTTAGTTTTTGTCATTTAAGCAGAAGGAGGCCAATAGAGAAAATGCTTTCTTTTCTCTTTTTTAGTCTAAATAATTTTTGCTTATTTTATTAACATGCTTTGTAGGTCTTGTTCACTTTTACCTGGATAACTTTTTATGGTTTGAGTGTGAAATGTCCTACAAAGATCCACATGCTTAAGTGATTGGTCATTAGCTTTGTGACGTTGTGGAACCTTTATGTGCTCAGTAAGGAGGGGCCTGCTCTCAGCTTCTTCCTGGTTAGTGCCATGTGATTAGGTGCTCCGTGCTTTCTCTTCCGCCCTGTCTTCTGTCTTCTTGGACCTAACCCTCTGAACTCTACATCCACATAAATCTTTCTTCCTCCTCCTCTGTCCCTCCTCTTCCTCCTCCTCTGTCCCTCCTCTTCCTCCTCTTCTTCCTCTTCCCCTTCCTCCTCCTCTTCCTCCTCTTCCTCCTCTTCTTCCTCTTTCCCTCTTCCTTCTTCTCCTCTTCCTCCTCCTCCTCCTCCTTCTTCCTCTTTTTATTTGTACTGGCTGTCCTGGAACTTGCTCTGTAGACCAGGCTGTCCTTGAATTCATAGATCCACCCATCTCAGCCTCCTGGGTGGTGGGATTAAAGGCATGTGGCACTACCTTATGGCTAAATTCTTCTTTTAGTTACCTTGGTTAAGTTTTTGTTGGCAGTGCTGAGAAAGGTAAGTGCTAGAGACTGTCATGGCCAGATACCTGTAAAGTGCATAGTGATGTATCCATGAATGACAAGTCTGAGTCTGTGCTGTCATTATTGAAGATAAAGAAAAGTCGGGATACTTGCTAAAGACATGGTGGCATGTAGGAAGGAAGTGGGTAAAGGTGGAACTGAAGTCACGGAAGTATGAAGCTGTCCCAGTATCTGTCACTGCAGAAAGACTGAGGGCTCAGGCCCGCTCCACACTCACTTTGTTGTGAGGATCATTAGTTCCTCTTGAGCCTGCAGGACAGAAACTGTGAATCCCGTGCACTCTCCTTAGGGTGAAGCTCTGAGGGCGCTGACACAGAGGATCACACTCTTGATTGCTGCTCTTCTCTGCTTGGACACTTGGGGTTCCTGTAGGAACAGTTCCTACCTTGAGGTTCTGTGATTTTTATTTTTATTTATTTTTGTTGCGAGTCTCAGCAGTAAGCTTATATCTTCTTTTTGTGTGGTTATTTTACAGAATTAATCTGAGACATACTTTATTTTATACAGATGCTAGAGTTCTATGGTGATCAAGATGGAGCCCGAGAGATGCTCACCAATTATGCGTATGATGAGAAGTTCCCGTCGAACCCCAACGCCCACGTGTACTTATATGAATTTCTCAAGAGAGAGAAGGCACCGAGGGCGAAGCTCATAAGTGTTCTTAAGGTAGAGGCAGTTCCCCGGAGTTTTGGTTTTGTTCCTTTGAGATGGACAGTAATGTGGCGGAAAAGCTGGCCTCACACTCGATCTATGGCCTGGCCTTGCCTTGAGCTCCAGGTTCTCCAGTCTCTGCCTCCTGAGTGCTGGGACTACAGGCCTAGGCCATTATACCTGGCTTAGTAATTTCTTCTTTTATTCTTTCTAAAAGCAAAATCTTTAAAATGTGTAACTATAGCAAGCAAAATAGTCTGTTTACTCAGTCTTCCAGGAAACTTTGCTTTTTGTTAGCAAGAATTTTGAGAGGGGGATGGAGAGAGAATATAAATGAATTTTAGAGGGAGGAGAGAGAGGGAGATGGGCTGTCGGGGGAAGAGGGAGGAAGGGTGAGTATACCGCTGAGATCAGTCTTGGTGCTGTTTTTGAGAGCTGTCTACCTGGTTCGTTTGTTTCTTTAAATTTTTTTTTCTTAAGGTAGAGCCTTGTTGTTTAGCTCTGGTTCGCCTAGAATTCTCTATGTAGACCAGGTTGGCCTTAAACTAACAGATTCACTGTCCTCTGACTCCTGTGTGCTGGGATCAAAGGTGTGCACCCCCACGCCTGGCCTGTCTTGTTTCCTGAGGCAGGCTCTCTCACTGGAACTCAGCATGCCGTCATCTAGGCTGCTCAGCAAGCCCAGGGGATCCACACGGCTATGCTCCTCTAGGGTTGAGACTCCAAGAGTGCCAGGGTTCTAGAGGTCAGAGTGAGGTCCTCATGCTGAACTAGACAAACAGTCCACTGACTGAGCAGTGTCCTAGACCAGATATGCCTTGTGTGGGCCTGTTCCACCCTCCCTACGTGTGTCCCTGTGGAGGCCAGGAGTCCGTTAGGTGTCTTTCTGTGTTGTTCTCCACCTTGTTTTTTAAACTTTTTTCCTTTATTTTTATCTTATGGTATGGATGCTTTACCTGCATGCATGTCTGCATGTCTGCATCATATGCAGTGCCTGTGGAGGTTAGAAAAGAGTGGCAGATCCTCCTGGGACTGGACTTGCAGGTGTCAGTGAGCTGCATGTACTCTTAACCACTGAGCCATCTCTAGCCGCTCTACCTTGCTTTGATTCAGGGTCTCTCACTGAACGTAAAGCTCGACAGCCGGCTAGATTGCCAGGACAGTAAACTCCCACAATTGTCCTCTCCCCCCAGTGCTGGGATTACAGGTGCATACTGCTACCCCGGCTTTTGATGTGGTGCTAAGGCTCTGGACTCAGTCCTTGGGCTTGCAGAGTGAGCACTTTAAGCCATGGAACCATCTCCTGGAATTTTGTTTTCTAAAATAACTTTTTGGAGAATACTTCTTATGTTCAGATTGAACCTAGGTAAAAAAAAAAAAATAAATAAACTAGATTTAAAAAAAAAAAAAAAAAAAAAAAAAAAAAAAAACCTTTTAAGTCCTTAGTTTGTTGAGAGCATATTAGCCAGTAAGAATTTTACGTGGGCCGGGCAGTGGTGGCGCACGCCTTTAATCCCAGCACTTGGGAGGCAGAGGCAGGCGGATTTCTGAGTTCGAGGCCAGCCTTATCTACAGA
>JADRCD010135714.1:0-10714 GCA_019843815.1 Montemys delectorum | reverse complement strand
ACAGCGTGTTGCAACACTCTTACGCCTGAGGCGAATGTGCATGAGACAAATTCTTCTTGTAGGCGCACACCATACCGTAACTCAGCACCTACTGATCTTAGCCCTTTGATGTCTTCATATGTATTTTTCTTCTTACTCTGGTGGGTAATTTTCAAAATGAACGAAGAGTTTAAAGCACCAAAGTTTGGCTCCCAATTTCCTATGGGAAAGGTTATAAAACCCTTTGCACACAATTATTTATATGAGCTCTATTGTGAAAGGAGTGAGGGAGCAGACACTGGGACTGCTGCCGTCTCTGGACCTACAGCTTCCATTCTCTTCATTAGATAGATGTGGATGGGGAGCGGTGTGCTCTTCTTCGTGTGGAGAGACTCAAACCCAGAAGGACAAGTATAGAGACACTGCTGTTTGTTGGAATCTCTGTGACAAATAGCTATTACCAACCTGCACCAGTTAGAATCGTGTTTTAGAATGTATGCTTCAAACAATAAGCAAAGGACTGGTCTTTCATGCCAAACTAAAAGTAAACAAGTTATAAGTTACTGGGGGTGGGGTGAGTTAAGTCAGCTCTAAAAAAGAAAAGGGAAATGATTTTTTTAATAAGCATCATTTAAAATTACACAACCTGAAAAATAGCCTAGATATTCATCAACTTATAAATGGGTAAATGAATTTTAGTAAGTTCCCATGTAGAATATTATTTAGTAAGAAAAAAGAGCAAACACTTTTATGTAGGACACGGTGAGTAAGTCTCAGAAGTGGAATTCAACCCCCATTGTGAGATATTTTGAGGATGGAAATTTAACCTAATCTTGGCTATTTAGAGGTAGGGCCTCTGGGAGGTGGTTGGTGTTAGAAAAGGTCATCAGGGTGGCGTCTTGTTAATGATTCCTTCCATTTGTATAAGAGAGAAACCAGGCAATAGGCACACACACATGCCCCCTGCTTTACCATGTGATGTCCCACATCACTTTCTGACTCTGTTAGCTGGCAAGCTATTGCCAGATGTGGGCCCCGAGTCTTGAACTAGAGCTGTGAGCCAAAATAGACTTTTTATAATAAACTTTTTAGTATTCAATAGAAAACAGACTAATATAGCACCTTTGGGTGGTATGTCAAGACAACTAAAACCAAAGACACAAGGAGTTCCAGCAGAAAGAAAGAGGAAGGGATTCCAAGTGACACCCCCAAAATGCATACACACTCACACCCACACACCCATCCACACACACCCAGCCCCTACACACATACAGCAGGGAGACTGTTCTGACTGAAGGACCTTATCTTTTCCTATGCAATCCTTACCATCACAGGTTACTGTTAAGCCAATACCAAGGTGATAAGTTACAAAAAACAAACAAACAAACAAACAAACAAACCAATACAAAACCAAGTTGGTGCTCCAAAGCTTTCTGCAAAGCTGAAAGTCCAGCTCAGCCTAGAGCCTACATGTTATTGAGAGACAGTCAACTTTTTGAAACTCTATCACTCAGACAAGACGACCTGGTTCAAAGAGTGTGCTGGATGAGAGATGTTAGCATGGTGCTAATGTGTTTTCTGCAGCTTTCACAGGAAGGGGGGGACTGCAGTGGTGGTGGCAGTGTAAGCAGTATGCAGGCAGCCATGCATGATGCATTAATGACCCAGTTTAGCTGAGCAGTAAACAGGCTTAGACCCTGGTGAACCTGAAGAAGGAAGGACGATATGCAAATGACACTCTGGAGGTGGCTCATAGTTCAGGTCACTGGTGGGCGCCATTGGAGATAGTCATGTCAGTCAAGGTTGGCTTATCTATCTTTCAACTGTCTTGTCCCAATCCTGTCAAGATTCTGTTCCTCTACCCATTCTTCCTCAGTCAGTTAGGACTGAATTCTATTGTTCCAAGCTAAATGAAAATTTGGCTGGCATTGTAAGTGGCACATCACTGACTTAAGTTTGATAGCTTTATCCTAGAAACTCTCACACATACACTTTGTTTCAGTCCTTCAAAGCAAACAAAAATTCTGTCTTCTCATCGAGGCAGGAACAAGATGGAAGCCGGTAAAACGTTTAAAAGCAACAAAGGGAGGTTTGGAAGTAGAGGCTAAAGGAGGCTGGTATACAAGGCTGGGATCCAGGATGGATGGGACAAGAGGGCGAGGCCATGGGGAATGGAGGAGATGAAGGGCCTAAGACGATCATTGCCAAGACAGACAGACAAACAAACAAAAACAAAACCTGGCTAACAACATGAAGTAGGAGAAGAGAATGGGAAATGAGGGTTCTAGAACTGATTAAAATAGAAATCATGCCGGGGAATATCTTTAGATCCACTTGTCAACGGTGACACATGAAGAGATGTCACCTAGGTGCCCTTGTAGGAGATAACCTGAGAAATAATTAGAGATTAGACCTTCATGGCAGCTCACAACAATCTATAGCTCTAGTCCTAAGGGATCTGATGTGCTTTTCTGGCCTCTTCAGGTTCCAGGCATAGTGTGGTGAATAGATAGATAGATAGATAGATAGATAGATAGATAGATAGATAGGGATATATATGCAGACAAAGTACCTATTATAAAATAAAATAAAATAATAAAATGAAATAAAAATAATTTTAAAAAATTAAAGTAATCCCCCAGAAGATGTACATATGTCATCCCATTTGATAAGGAAATGGAAGTCAACAGACGCACCAAAGTCGGAGGGATAACAGCCACGTCACCCTTGTTTAAATCCTTCAAAGGCACAGTGGAACTAAGTTTAAGTGTCCATGTAGCTGGAGACCTAGCCATCTCTGTAGAGAGGCTATACACACAAATTGATATTTACCGAGATAAGGGATCAGTCTGGGATAAACCGATTGGTTATGGAAGGCATAGAATTTTTTTTTCCCATTATCCCTCCACGATGCTGCCCAAATGTAGCTTCCCTGGAAAACAAGAACTGAGGCTGATGGTCCATGGTTTGCCCAGCACAAGTTGCTCTGTGTGGGCCACTCTCTGCAATAAGATAGTATTAGGGTGTGTGCCCCTGGCTAATAGACAAAGCCAGTCTGTGCCCTGATCTGAAAGTCACATTTCTCTTCTTCTGGACACATGCTCTGTAGGGCCCTGAAAGAGAAGGCTGCTGTCATCCCAGCCTAGCCAGCTGAGTCACAATAGATTTTTCTGTTTATTTTAATATTTTTTGCAAGAATCCACTTCTGTTTGATTCCTTTGTAATCAAAACCCTTCTCTCTGTGTGTCTTGTGATGTTGACCCAGGGATGAAAATACAAGATATTGGAATATTTATTTAAAAGAGAATTAGAGATTAGACTTTTGAGTTCCCTCGTGTCGGAAGTACATTTTCCTCTGCTAGTACACTTCTGTGAGGCATCTTTCTGGAACCTGCTTTCTCATCCAACACTCTAGCTGCTTCTCCACCCCTTCATCCCCCTCCCCACCCCCAGCCTCGCCGACCCTGAATCCCTCCTCCTGCCCTGACAACACAACCCGGGCAAGCCAGTCGGGCAGCTCTGCGGGTGTCCCCTCAGCCTCGGCTCACAAAGCCTGCTTGTTAATCAGTCCATCACGTGTCTTTTGACCCCCTTACTACCCTGCTTTCTCCACTTCTCTTCCAGCCAACCACCGCTACCACTTCCAAAGGAGAAAAAGCCAAACAGCCTGTCAAAAGCGCTATTATCCTAAAGAGTCCTTAACAAGGCCTACAGCTTTCCCAGTCAATGAGAAGAAGCTGTTGTTCCCCTCCCCCTTTCTAGACCAGCTGACCCTGGCCCGCAAATGTTCTTTCCTTCCTGGGTCACTGCAAAGCTTTCTAACTCTGTATGCTGTGGCCAGTGGGCATTCTGGGAAGCCTCTCAGCCACCGCCCTTGTGCCCTCCCCTTTTGGACCGGCTGAGAATCCCCGTGCTTGTCACCTTCTGATTATATATGAAGGGCAGCAGTTGTAATACTGTGCATAGTTATTGGGCTGATTAAACTAGGGATGGGGTAAATTGAATGAAAATGGCCCTAGTAGGCTCATAGGGTGTGGCACTCTTAGGAGGTGTGGCTTTGTTGGAATAGGTGTGGCCTTGTTGGAGGAAGTGTGTCACTTCCAGTGGGCTTTGAGGTTTCAGATGCTCAAGCCAGGACCTGTGTCACTCTCTTTTGGCTGCTTGAGAAAGTAGGTCTAGAACTTTCAAGCCGCGTCTCCAGCAGCTTGTCTGCCTATATCTGGCTTTGTGCCACCATGCTGTCTTCCATGACAATAAAGGACTAAACCTCTGAACTGTAAGCCAGCCCCAATGAAATGCTTTCCATGCTGTGGTCATGGTGTCTCTTCACAGCAATAAAAACCCTATCTAGTTCAAGAGACTAGGAAGAAAAATCTGTTTTCTAGAACCTTCTGGGGGTGGATTATTGACTAACTGGTCTGGCCATGAAAGTCTCTCACACCTCACTTTACAGAAATTCAAATGGGAATATATTAATTGCATGTGTTATGACGTAAGAAGTTGTATTTGTAGAAGGCCCTGCAATTGACACTATGGGCTTGGAGAGGACCTTGCCCACTGTGTACTGTAGACGGGAAATGGAAGGAAGGCTTCACACACCCACAGATCCCAAGAGTGGAGGTTTCACCTCTTCCCCAATGTCAGCTCACTCGGCCCCTCGCGGAAATCAGATATCATCTGTCTCTCTCCCGAACTTATGCCATCAAAACTCAAAAAGAGAGATGCTAAAATCTGTTTTTTATTTGGATTGGTTTTATCTTGGGATGTACCATAAAGAGAAATAAGAAAACTCCCCAAATTTCTCCAACCCTGGTTATGAACAAAATGCCAGAGATAACGGAGACCCAGTGGTACCCATAGAACCCAAAGCCCCCACTGCTGTGGGAAGGTAGAGAACAGACTCTAGGGCACTGAACCTCAGCAGACTGTACTGTCTTCTTAGGAAGAGTTACTAAGCAGAAGACCACCCAGGGGTTCTGGAATTTTATAGGATCAGAGACTGAGCTCTTTCCTTCACAGACTTTATAAATGGTGGTCTTTTTGATGACTAAGACAATGGGTTTCTCTGACTTATTTCAACTTCCAAAAACAGTTACAGAAACAGATTTCTTCTCTCTGACTCAAACCATGAGAAAAGTGTGTGTGTGTGTGTGTGTGTGTGTGTGTGTGTGTGTGTGTATTGATAGACATCATAAAGTTTACTATTTCATCCATTTTAAATACACAAATTCAGTGACACTGAGTAAAATTTCCCACTGTTCTATCAGGACTGTCCATTTGCAGAACTTTGCATCTGCTAAAAATGTAGCTTTAGTCCCATTAAACTTGAGGTCTCCATTCGCCCTCCCCCAGCTCTGGCCACCCTCATCTTCTGTCCTGCCTCTGTGAAGTTGGCTGCTCTGTGTATCTCAAATTAACCGAACTGTATGGTATTGTCATTTTATGACTGGCTTTTTGACTAGGTGCCATTTCCTCCACATTCATGATATGGCAGGCATCAGAATTTCCCTGTTTTTCTGGCCTCAATGTCAGCCCATTGCCTTTCCTCCTATAAGCAACTTGTCTGATAATGTATCAGTCCCATAAATTAAAATCAGTGATTTATAGCAAATTGGTCATATTTTTCAAACATTGTCAAAAATCTTGCTTTAGAATATTCTCCTGTCCCTTTAGCTACCTTGGCCCTATTTCAGCCCCTAATCTGCTTCCTGTCACCACAGATTTGCCTTTTCTGGATATTCCATACAAATAGATGATGCCACAAGCAACTGCCATAAGTGGCCTCTTTAGATTAGCATAAGGCTGATGTGATTCTAAAGCAGCGGTTCTCAACCTGTGGGTCTTGACCCCTTTGGGGGTTGAATGATGCCAAAGAACATCCTCCACATCAGACAGTTACATGACAATTCACAACAGTAGCAAAATTACAGTTAGGAAGTAGTAATGAAAATAATTTCATGGTTGTAGGGGGTGGTGTCAACACAACATGAGGAATTGTATTAAAGGGTCACAGCATTAGGAAGGCTGAGAACCACTGTTCTAAAGGAACATAGAGTGTTATAATGTGAACCAATAGCTTACTCTTCTTTCCTTTTATTCCCAAATAGTAATTCCATATGTACTAAGTATATCAGACATTACTTAATTCATTCTTGAGCTTATGGGCACATGGGCTCTTCCCATGCTGGCTATTGTTGGTCATGGTATGCCTTTGTGTGCAAGCCTTTGTATGAATCTATTTTCATGTGCCCTGGGTAGGTCCCAGAGTGGGACTACTGTATTATGTGACAAGTTTACATATAACCTTTAAAGAAATTGTGAAACAAGTTTCCCAAAGGATTTGTCCTTGAGAGGGGTTTCTTTAGGGCAGACTGGTGGACCATTCAAAGGGGACAGAGTGTTTCCTCTCATGATGGTTTGTATACGCTCAGCCTAGGGTAGGGCACTATTAGAAGGTGTGGCCCTGTTAGTTTGGGTATGGCATGGTTATTGGAGTAGGCATGGCACTCTGGGTGTGGACTTTAAAACCTTCATCCTAGCCTGTTGTGGTGGCACACACCTATAATCCCAACACTTGGGAGGCAGAGGCAGAAGGATTTCTGAATTCGAGGCCAGCCTGGTCTACAGAGTGAGTTCCAGGACAGCCAGGGATACACAGAGAAACCCTGTCTCGGGAAAACCAAAAACCAAAAACAAAAAACCAAAACAAAACAAAACAAATAAACAAATAAACAAGAACCTTCATCCAAGCTGCCTGGAAGTCAGTCTTCCACTAGCAGCCTTCAGATGAAGATGTAGAACTCGCAGCTCAGCCTTCACCATGCCTGCCTGGATGCTGCCATGCTCTTGCCTTGATGCTAATGGACTGAACCTCTGAACCTGCAAGCCAGCCCCAGTTAAATGTTGTCCTCATAAGAGTTGCCTTGATCATGATGCCTGCTCACAGCAGTAAAACCCTAACTAGAACCCCTCTCCAACTCCTCCTCCTGTGAACAACTCTGCTTCACTCTGCTCTGACTACAGCAAAGAGACCAAGTCAAGCAGTGGCAGTCATGACTGTCCCCTTGTGGCTTTGGTATGTGTCGCTTCACATTGCTTAGGGAAGAGGGACACTCTTCCACTCATATACATGAAGATTCAAATTGTGGAACCAGGCCTTGGTCCCATCCAGACACCCTAAAACTGGAGAGTGGAGGGGCTGTCAATGAAAAACGGGCATCCTCTCTGCAAGTCAGGCAAAGAATGAAGGGACACGTAAACTTCCTACTACAAGGCGCTTTCCAAGAATCTGGCTCCCATATTATACTCTTAAAAGGTGGGTCTTAGAAAATGGTTAGCCTTCTCACCAGGAGTGCCTGCCACTCATTGCAACATTTTTATTTTAGAAACAATGTTTGTTTCCTACTAGCTACTCTGAAAAGTATCCAAAACTGGTAACAAAATCACACAGATTTTATTCTCACGATTCTGGATTCCACAATCTGCATGTTAACAGGGTCAGCCTCTGGCTCTTGTTCAAGGAGAGAGTCCTTTATTGTCTCCCCCTGGGTCTGATATTAGCAGTCTTTGCATTCTGTGGTTCGTGGATGTCTGATGCCCTCTTTCTCAAACGATAATGGATGTTGGTAGGCTAACCCTGGCATTCTGTGGCTCCCATTCATGGCACTACTGATGCCATTTTTTTATCCTGTGTGTCTTCACACTGCCGTCCTTTGTATAAGCCTGCTTCTGTCCTGAGTTTTCCTTTTCAGAAGGACATCAGCTACATTGGGTGAGGGCCCACCCTCATGACCTCATTTTACCTTAGTTGGACCATAGAGAACTCCCTACCAAATAGGATGGTGCTCCAAGTTCTAGGGGTTAGCGTTACAACACATCTTTTGGCAGGAGAGGGGCACGGTTTAAGTTATGGCAGCAACATTTTAAAAAATGCATCTGTCACTGAATGTACATCTGATGAAAATTATATGTGACAAAAGAAAATGTGGGCTCTATATAGTGTGTGGGCAGAAAGAACAATCATACAGGGTGAGAAGTGAACTTCTGGCTCTCAGGTCCCTGTGGCTTGTGCTTCAGTCATCCTACATAAGTTATTTAAATGCTTTCCAGTTTGGGCAGAGAACAAAAACAAAAATGACTATCAAGTGCTTAGTCTATGAGAAATTTTCAACTATTTGATCCTGAGTATGGCTACTCCCTAGGACCAAAGTTAGAGATGAACCAAGCGTTTGACACGTTTTACTTATGCATTCAATTTGGGCTGGGCAGTGATGGTGCCTGTCTTTAAACCCAGCACCAAGAAGGCAGAGGCCAGTGGATCACCGAGTTCAAGACCAGCCTGGTCTACAGAGGGAGTTCCAATACAGCTAGGGCTACACAGAGAAACCCTGTTTTGAAAAACAAAACAAACCAGAAATTAATTTGGATTTTTTATGTTGGCATGGGGATCAACTTTATTTTGGGGTGGGATTCTGGAGCTCATCTCTAGCACCTTGCACATGTTAACCAACCCCTCTACCACTCAATGCTCCCTAGCTCAACCTAGCCATTTAGCGTAGTTGAGTTTCGTTTGCTTTGTGGTGAGATAGGTGTCTTACTGCTTTGCAAAGACTGGCCTCAAAATCCTAGGCTCATTGTTATCTTCCTGTCTCTGCTTCCTGAACAGCTTTGGGTCAACATATACCCTTGAATAAATTTTTTTCTAAATCTTTTTTTCTTTTTCTTTTTCTCTTTTTTCCCCTACAAGGATGTGACAAGGGATGAACTGGTAAGACCTCCTCAGTTGAGAAAGAAATAGTTCTGGGTTGGTGACTATAAGATCCTGGGAGGAAAGATGTGGAAGAATCAGGCTATAAATGCTTGTCAGATCACCCTTTCTCTGGTTTGTAAAGAATGTCACTCACAAGTGGAACAGAAAGAGCACAGAAATGTATTGTTATTTGTTATTTTCTTCTTATTATTAGGTGCATGACATATGTATAGTGTGTGTACTGCGCCATGGCGGACATGTGAAGGTCAGAGAACAACTTTGTGGAGTTGGGGCTCTGCTTCCAACTTTCCTTGAGTTCCAGGGGTCACACTCAGGACACTAGCCTTGTGCAGGCAGGGTCTTACTTGCTATTCAAACTTGGTGCCAGCCCTGTCCCCTCCAGGAGAGTTTGCCACGGCAACTTTGGGAAAGAACTTCTTCTTCCCCTCCCCCTTACTCTCAATCTCTTCTGCAGCAGTCTTGGGATCCTGAATGCCACCAGCTGGGGCCTGACATCAGGACTGGTTCTCAGAAGTGTGCCTGCTCATGGCTTCCGGTCGTAGGGAGGGTTTTTAGTGCTGTGGACAGACATCATGCCCAAGCATATTCAAACCACCACCCTTGCTGATAGTATTTTCCTGGTGCTCATGAGAAGCTCCTGTTCTCCATGTGGATCCCTGTCCAGGCCAAGGTATACAGCCCACATGTCCACTTGGGTTCTTCCTTCTGTAATGTCATTGGCAGCCTTCTACTGCTATCCATAAAATGACTAAGAACTGAAGCTTATCCCAAACTATCCCCACATGCAAGTAAGTGAGCCCAAAGCTCCTGGGACCACTCCTCTTCCGTGGCTCTCTAGTCTTCAAAGACTTCTATTCAGACAGACTCCCTTCAGTTGGGATTTCCAACGTTTGGAGGAAACGGGGCTAACATTCTTTTTTTCATGGTCTTCTTCTAGACTACTGTGTCCCCCAAACCCTCACGTTGTTTTTGTTCTTCTCCTCGTCCCCCTCTCGGGACTTCATTGCCGTCATCCTCTTCTCTGCCGGATGGCTACTGTGCGCACTCCTGCTTGCCAGGCAGGCTTTCTACCCCAGAGCTATATCCCATTGACTTTCCTATTTGTACTAAGGATAGTACCATCCTATCAATACATTGAGGTTAGAATTCTGCTGGAAATCTTTAATTCCTTGTCTTCCTTCTCGATGCCCTCTACGCAGTCGCTCTGTGAGGTTTAAATAGAACTCCACATACATCATTGTGCACTTTCGCCTTGACACAGCAAAGGCAGGCTTCATTGTGTAAGCTGGTAAATACCGCACTCGGTCAATCAGTCCTGTAGCCTCATCTCCAAGCCCAAATCTCTCAAAAGAAGCCATCCTTGCTCGCCCGCTTGCTGTGACCCCATCAAAGGCCACTGTCTCCCATCTGGACCCGGGGTAGAAACTCTGTCATGCTGCTTCTTTCTAATCTCATTCCCTGCTTCCTAGTCCATCTGGAAGACAAGCTCCAAGGAACCTGAAGAGGAACCACCTTAGATGACATCACCCTGCTGCTCTCAAATGTCTGTGCTTTCTTATTGGCTTACCTGCAAGCCAGCTCTTTCCACCCAGTGTCTCCTTACAGTGTGTCTCCTGTCATCCTGCTCCTGCCAGACTGCCATCAAAGTCGTGGGCCACGCCCATATCCATTCCTTTGTAGATACCAATCCTTCAGTCTGGAAAGTCCCCATTGTCCCAAAATAGCCACCTTTCTCACTGTGCAAAGGCCCCTTCCTCCATGAAAGGGCAGCCCCTCCCTCCTTCTCTCTCTCTCTCTCTCTCTCTCTCTCTCTCTCTCTCTCTCTCCACCTACCTGACTCACTTCCATTCCCTTCAGAGAGCTTCTATTTGTCTCTTACTGTTTTCCCTATAAAATCTCATCCACTGCTTCCTAAGGAGAAGCAATTTGATAAATATTCATGGACTGAAATTGAACACCTTTCTG
>JADRCD010135688.1:0-20659 GCA_019843815.1 Montemys delectorum | reverse complement strand
GGAAAACCCCCACTGTGCTGCCCTCCCTTCTCAGCTGCATCACTGTGCCCCAGGGCTGGCAGAGACCCCCTTGCTAGAAGGTCCTGGGTCACTTATCCGGCATAGGCCTGGAGGCTGAGAAGGCTTCACCAGATACTACGCCTTGGCCCCTGGATACAGTTACATGATGGACAAGCACAGGCTGTACAGCCAGCAAGGCCTATTCCACAAGCAGGCATGCAGCACGCAGGTGAGGACAAACAACAAAGCCAGACATTCTCTCAGAGACTCTCTAAGTTGATGGGAGGTTCTGACCAGACAGAGGAGGGCTCAGTGGTTTGGCCTTCAGGTTGGCTGTGGGGTCTTGATACAGCCAGGCGCCTGCAGGCTCTGAGCTGCCAGGGCAGCCCCAGGATGACCCGCTGAGTCAGGCCCATCCGGGCAGACCAGATTGTTTGTAAAAACAAAGGGGGCTTGCTTGCTGACAGCTCAACTCTGCCTCCCAGCTAGGCATTAACAGCAACTGGCCCAGGCAGCAAGGCCTGACCACACCACCCAGGCTCCCCAGAACCTGGCAAGCTCAGGAGGTGGGATATTCCTCACAGGAACAAAAGGATCACTGGCAATGTAAACTGGCCAGTCCCCCATGCCCACTTGTCTATCTGTTTGGGTCTACACTCCTTAGCAACCCAACCAACACTGTAAGGCCACTTTGTAGTCAGCATTAGATGACCAGCCCACTGATCTAGTTACCAATCACTGTGGCTCGACTCATGGAATCTGTCCACCCCTAAAGACAACACGTGTGGCCCTGAGTTCAAACCTCACCCCTGGGGAAGTCACTAGCCATCTGAGGAGAGCCTTTCCCTGGGGACTAGAGCATGCTGTCCAGAAGTGGTGCTGTCCCCATTTTCCAGGTAAGAAAAGGCAAGTAAAAGGGGTCAGTCAGATTAGAGTAACACATTAGACCTGTGAACCCAGACCTGAGGGGTCATAGAGGCCAAGCACTAGCGCTCCTCAGGCAGTAACCACTGTCGGAGCCTGTGGGAGGCCCTGTCCCAGTGTAAGCAGCTGTCTGCTTCTACATAGCTCAGCTCAGCCCAGCACTAGCCTGAAGCTCGGCCCGGGAGCACAGCGAGCTACAGGAGCGGGCACTCTCCTCAGAGCCAGCAGGAAGAAGCTAACACGAAGCTTCCAAGGCTGAGGTGTTCCCACACTCCTTCCAGACAGCCATTACACATAGGAAACAGATCCCGGGGGAAGAGGGGGAGTGATCTGGGACAATCTGCCACAGCAGCACCCCAAGCACTTCCCCAAAAGAAGCCCATGGCAGGAAACACAGGCTGGGGCCTAGACCACAGTTCCCCATAGGTAAACTCCCCAAGGACAGCTGTGGAGAATCCTAGTGCCACTCCACAGGACAAGCACCCTCTCCAGTCATCTGCTGGCCAAGCTCAGCTCCAGCCCCAACAGACACCCCACTCTACCCTACCCCCCCAACCTAAGACACAAAACCCAGCAGCCAGGATCTGACAAGATTGCCACTGCAAAAGGTGGGGTCTATGTCAGAGTCCCCACCCACTGGCCGATTCACAGCTAGTCTACACTGAATAAACAGACCGAGAACCAGGGTCCACCTCCTGTGTCCCTTAAGTGTGTGTGTGAGTCCTTCACTAGGCAGCTAGCAGGCCTATCGGTCTTTTCAAGACAGAAGGAGGAGGACACAGAGCAAGTGTCTCACACACAAAGCCACCCAGTGGCAGGCACCTACTATGCCATTCACAAACCTCTCAGCGGGTACAGACCCACAGCAGCTACTACCTGCCCACACCAGAGAGCACCCTGGGAAGGGCCAGCCCACCAGGTCCAGCCTTAGCATACACTTCAGAAGAGCGGCCCACACTAGGAGTGGACCAGACTCCCCAACTCAAGAGCTAGAAAAGCTGTCCCCACATTCACTGCACAGGTAAGGGAGTGGAGGCACAGGTGTCCATGTGACACCTGGCTGAGGAGGTGTCCCATAACTGGGGGGCAAGGTATGCACCAGGCTTGAGACATGTGCTCCCCTTTGGGTTAGAGAAATGCAGTGGGTCTTATCTCTTCCTCCATACCCCCAATACACAATCTAATTTCTGAAAACAGCCATTCCCCAGCCTTCGGGTCTGAGACTGGGAAGCTCACAGCTGTCCCACCTCAAGGCCTTCCCACCCACAGCCAACTATAGCCACTCACCCGTAGGTGCGCTGGATCAAGGTGGGGTGTAGCTGCTGCACACCAACAGCAAAGCCTAAAACAAGAGGGTGGTTAGGAACAGCACGCTGCGTGGGTAAGGGCCCAGGGCCACACACAGGGAGGGCAGACTAACACAGGCCACGCTCCTAGTCACAAAGGACAGTTAGCTTCCTCTCCCGTCCTAGCCACCTCCTCTGTCCCTGCTAGTGAACTGTCAAAGAGCGCCAAAGCACATTAAATCCACAGGCTGTATCAACTCCTCTGGATGTCCCCAGCCTCGTCTGACTTCTTCCCTCTCCAGGAGTACGAGACTTTGAAAATTAGTATTCCCTGGGACCATAAGCTGCCCAGGAAGAGGACCAAGCTCCTGAACTGGGGTGGCTGCCCCGGGCTGCCCCTGCAGGCACATGACTGCTGGCTGCCACTCTGGGACAAAGGGGGAGCGGGGGCAGCGTTTTTCCATCAGACAGATACCAAAGCTGAATATAGAAACAAGAAGGGCTGGAAAGAAAACCCAAACTCTCACCCGTCTGCAGGCTCCTAGGCTTGGCACCCAGGTAGGCCAGGTTCACATTGGCCTTGCGGCCGTCGATGATAGGGTTAGGGTCTTTGCAAGCCCTATCAGCTGCTGCCCGATCTGCCATGGTCACCTGCAGGAACACAGAGGGTCAGGGGCTTCGGGGGCTGGCTGAGGGAAACAAGGCCTGGCATCAGGCCATCTCTGGGTCTTTCCTCCCAGAACGGTAATCTGGTGTTAAGGACCCTTGGGGCACCGTCTCCTCGTCTGCCTCCGGGACTGCAGCTCCTTCCCCTAAGTTCAAGTGCTGAGTGCCTCCAAGGACAGCGACGATCCCCTGGGAAGGGGAGTAAAGTGAACCCTAAGGGGGAGTCCTCCCCACCCCCCGCTGGTTCAGGCCATCAGTAAGTACCGTTAACTTTCTCAGAGAATTAGTTTGGGGACACTAGAGTGGAAGGAAGTGGGAAACCGTCCTCAAGTCGCTGGCGCTGAAGCTTACGCTTCTTTGGGGCAGCTGGGAAGTGTGGGGGAAGGGCCGACGGCCCCGGGAAGCCCCGGAGTCCCGGCTGCGCGCGGCGGGTCTGGGAGGCGGTGGGGGAGGGGCGGCGGCAGGTGCGCGCGCCGCGGGCACTCACGAAGCCGTAGCCGCGGGACTTGCCGGTCTGGCGGTCGGTGATGACCACGGCCTCCTCGATGTCTCCGAAGCCCTCGAAGTACTTTCTGAGCGATGCGTCGGTGGTGTGGTAGGGCAGGCCGCCCACGAAGATCTTGGTGAACGTGGTGTCCTTCTGTGAGCCGTGCATGGCGCTGGGGGCGGCGGACGGCCGCGGAAACACACTCGGGGCGCACGAGGGCTGCAGCAGCATCGGGGCCGCCGCTACCGAGCCGGCCGGCGCATGCGGGGGTGTCGCAGGCCGAATCCGAGTTCCCCACGCCGTCCCGCGCCGCTTCTCGGTCCGCCGCGAAGCGTCTACTCCGCGCCCTGCGAGCTGCCGGCCGTCTTTGTAGCCGGCCACGCCCCGCGGGCACGCCCCCTCCCGTTTAAGGCACGCCTTTGAAAGCGGGGGCCGTCGGGAATTGTAGTTCCAAATATGTCCCTCGTGCCGGAACGCCGGGCCGGCGAGCGAGGTGGCTTAGCTAGCCCCTGTGTGCTCGCCGGTATCAGCTTGTCTGCCTCGTGGAGCGCACGGTCCGGTAGATTCCAAGAACTGCTTGAGTCAGTGATTTACACCCGAGTGACTAGGAGTGCAAACGTACTTGTTAAAAGGTCCGAAAAAAAAAAAAAAAGGGTCCGAAGGACTGCCTCAGCCACTCATGCGCGAACCCTTGTGTTTGATCTCCGCATCACAAAAACCTGGCTGGTGGCCCACACCTGTAAACCTAACACTTAAGAAAGAGAATCAGTTCAAGGCCACTCTTGGCTATATACTAAGTTTGAGGTCAGCTGGGCTAAATCATACCCTATCTCAAAAAAAAAAAAAAAAAAAAAAAAGGCAAAGTGGATTTGCCATGTACATAGAAATAATTCACACGTACTTTGGAAGTCCTGTGGTGTCAGGCAGGCACCCTATGCTGGGACTTCAACAAAGGCATACCCGGGGACACTAGGTATTCTGTGAAAATGAGGGCTAGTCGATAGTGAATACACCCTTTACAGTCTTGTAGAAAGCTAAGAGCCATGATACTGTAGGGGAAGACAAAGGCGGCTGGACTCCCTTGTCACTGGCATGGGACCTCCTGTGGGGTCACCCTTAGCAGGACTACAAGCAGAAGGCATAGCCTGGCGTGTGTAGAACGTGGGCCAAGGCCAGGACCAGGATGGCAGACTGCAGAACTCTTGTCCACCAGCGCGAATGCAACCGTGAGGTCCCTTGTTAAAGAGACAGGAATTTCAAACAGCCCCGTGGAATATACCCTGGTGGTCCTGATACCGAGGACCAGGGAGGTAGGAGGGTTTCCGGTCCATCCCCTGCTACACAGAAAGTCAGAAGCCAGCCTGTATGACAGGAAACCATAAAATAGAAAAAGGAAAATGGGAATTTCAGCACAGAAGCAGGTACGATGCTTAACCTCCGGGCCAGAAGCAGCGCTGATCCAGCGTCCTTCATGTCCCCATCTCTGGCTATCACACTGAGACCTGAAGACCTGCAGCTTTTAGTGGGGTTAAAACTGGCCTGGCCTACTGGTCCAGGGGGCACAATAAGGCAGGCAGCCTCTGGGTAGGCTCGGCCCCAGTCAGTCTAGCCCCCTTCACACAGAGCAGAAGCCCGCGCCTGCTGGGGATACCCCTGCCCAGCCAGCGCCTCACTTTCCTGCCTTTGCCCTCCTCGCTTCAAGTTTCCCTTGCTGTGGGGTTTACACATACACTACCCAACCGGGGCCTCTTTTTGGTCTAAGGTCTTCTGCTGCTGACTGAGCTCTCTGGCAATTGGGCTCTAGCAAGTTTTGCTCAAGTTGTAGGGATTGGCAAGAGAGGCGCCTCCGTGACATGCCTGTTGAGTGAATCCATGGTAGAACGTAAAGAGGAAAGGGACTCCAGACCAAAGACCCCTTAAGAAGCGCCTCTTGAAAACTGGTTAAACTGTGTTTTTTACTTATTCCTAAAGCGTTGAGACTGCCTGGCCCTGAAGTCTTGAGCCATCTCGATTCCTTCCTGGGGCCTCAGTTTCCCCAGCCTGTCACACTGCAGCTGGCGGCAAAGACTGTTGGCTTCGGGGCTCTTCGCCTACAAGTCCCAGCGCCGCCCCTGCCACCACCCAGCCACGCCCCTCCGCTTCCCAAGGGCTCCGCCCCAAGAAGCTCGCTGGGCGGACGCTGCAGGCACGTGTTGGGCGGGAGGAGGGGGAGGGGATCTCAGAACCTGCGAGAACGCGGCGCACGGGCGTGACCCCTGGGGGGCAGGCTAAGCCTGCGAGTTTGAAACTCTGGCTGTCGGAAGACGGTCGCTGTTCGTAGCTCCCCCTGGCTCTTTGGGTTTTCCGTATCACCCACTTTTGCACCTGTTCAGGGTCTCCACCTCCCTGCGTGTCCATTCGCCTGGCTGTGAACACAGATGCTCTAACGGCCGCGACTCCGGGCCAGGGTGGCTATGAATGGGAAGCAGACAGCCGCCAAGCTTTCCTTCCCGAACCGCGCAGCTGCAGCAAGTCTGCTCAGGAAAGCATGCCCGCTAGGCACAGTTGCCCAAGTGGGCACTTAGGAGGGGACAGAGAGGGCAGGAAAGAGCAAGCACGGCCAGTGGGGAGTAGGGAATGGTGGCTGCAAAGGCCCAGAAGTGACAGCTGCAGCTACTAACGAATCCCCACCTCCCTGCCGCCTCTCACTCTGGGTCTCATTATGCAGCCCAGGCCAACCTCTAACTTTCTGTCCTCCTGCCTCAGCCTCCCACGCGCTGGATTACAAGCCTTTGCACCTCAGTGCTTGGCTCAGTGCTATGTTTTGAGTGCTGGCAACTGTCCTAGGCATCACTAAACATGAAGTTCATTCGGCCTTTGTGGTGCAGGGAGGATTTCCCTAGATTAGGTGACTTAACCCAGACACAGCCTTATACCATTATGGTCAGCCTGGTTCTCAGGTCGGGTGGACTGAGGTTCACTCACAGAGGATCCTGAGCCAATTCCACTCCAAGGCCCCACTTCATCCTCCCGATCTCCTTCAGAAGCTGTCCTGGTCCCCTGTTGTGAGCTCTGGGAAGACAGAATCCCAGAGAGGTAGGTGCACGCTCACGGACAATACAGCCAGACTGGGCAGAGTCAGGATTAGAACGCAGGAGTCAGGGGGAAAACTTTGACACCTCATCCTCCGGACTAGAGTGGGGTGCTGTTGGCCGTAGCCCAGCTGGTCTGACTGTCGGTTGATTAAAGTTTCTCTAACCTTGTGTGTGTGCTGGGCCAACAGCACCTGACAAGGAGAAACTCTTCTCTTAAGCTCAGAACTGATGAGGCGTCAGGCTTGGGCTGCCCCATTCCCTAGCTGGCAAGGAGCTTTAATGGTGTAGGCATAGACAGGCTGTCTAGCTAGCTGGCCCTGAGAAGGACAAGGGGCGGGACTGGGGCTGGCCATTCCCTGGAACCCTCCTGCCACCAGGGGATAATTATAACTCTCACAGGGTCAGCACCTCTGGAGGCGGAGCCCTTGGCACAAGTCTGAAACCACCGTCATTGCTTACCCCGGCCCCCTCCCCCGTGATGCTGTCAACGCTGGCCTGTGCTATGGAGGATCACCTGTTTCAGTGGGGAAATCCTGCCCGGGAGCCAGTAAAGGAGACCGAGTGACCAGAGATTACACCATAAGGAAGTGGGAGACAGCATCTTGGAGCAAGCCAGTTTTTTGAAAACCTCTCTGGACCTAGGGGATCAGCAAAGTGACTCAGGGAATCAAATGTGCTTAGCTGAAAGCCTAGAGACCAGAGTTCAATCCCCAGAACAGGTAAAGGTAGGAGAGAACTGACCGGACAAAGTTGTGTTCTGACCTGCACTCGGATGTGTACACACGCGTGCACACGTACGCACACACAGAGAGAGCTTCTGAGAGGCCAATGCTTCCAACAACAACAACAAAAACAGTTAAAAACAAAACAAAACCAGCCGGGCGGTGGTGGCACACACCTTTAATCCCAGCACTTGGGAGGCAGAGACAGGCAAATTTCTGAGTTCGAGGCCAGCCTGGTCTACAGAGTGAGTTCCAGGACAGCCAGGGGCTATACAGAGAAACCCTGTCTTGAAAAACCGGAAAAACAAAACAAAACAAAAAACAAAAAAAAAACCCAACAACAACAAAAAAACAACAAACCAGGAGAAAACCCTCACACACTGTGCTAGAGACAGCCTGAATGTGAATCTCTGCTGCTGCTTTTCAGGTACCTCAGACAGGATGTGGTGGCATCAGACACCAAGGCAGTGGACATGGAGACCTGTTGTGAAACCTTGCTACTCTGGAGCGGACTGACAACGCCCACAATCTTCTTCCTCTGGGGAGCACTGTGACAGGAGAAGCTGAGAGAATGCAGTTACTTTCCCAACTGCTGTGGCTAGGGAGTCCCCAGTGGAAAGGCCCCGTGAAGCTTTCTGCTTCCTGACTAATGCGATCAAGTACTAGGCAATACTAGACCTTGGCAATCATTGCTTTCTTTTTCCATACTTTTTTGTTAAGGCAGGATCTTGTGTAGCCCAGGCTACCCTCAACTTTGCTAGTAGCTAAGGATGACCGTGAACTCCCATCCTCTTACTGGGTTTGCAGGAGCTGCACCACCACGCTTGATTTACATGGTACTGGAGAACAAGTTCTGGGCTCTGAGCATATGAGGCAAACACTGTCAACTGACCTCTGCCTCAGCCAAACCTTAGCATTCTTTCTGTCCTGAGTATGTGTCAGATGTCCGGAGCACCGAAGACGTCTTGTGACCACGAGGCAAAGAGCAAGATGCAATCGTATTGACTTAACTAAACACAGAGACACCCTTTATAGTCCCAGCTTGGTGGGGGTGGGGGTCAGGTAGGATATACTGCTGTACCGGGGGGCAGAGGTCAGGGTGTTACTGCATCGTGGAGTGGAGGTCAGGGGTGGTGCTCTGTCCTGGAAGTCAGGGCCCCTGGGACTGGTTCCAGCTCTTCTCCCCACAGCCCACTTAGCTGCACTGGCACAGCCTGGGGTCAGCCTGGACTTGGATCTCAGCCCCGTTTCTTATGCTCTCAGGCCTCCAGTGACTGGTCGATTGGTCGGTTGGTTGGTTGCAGGGCTATCTTCTGCTCTGGGGTTGGGGGGATGGAAGTAATGTGCACAGGTGTGGAGGCTTGAGTGTTCCAGCCCATGGCGTGGGACACCAGTTCAAAATCATCTTCTCACCAGAGGACAGTTATAGACTCGTGCTCCAGATATGGCAGATGAATGTGGATTCCAGTGAGAACAGCCCTAGCTGCATGCCACTCGCCCCAACCTCAGCCAACCTGTTCGCCAGAGTTCTGGAGGAAAATAGCAAACTAGCATGTAGCAGAGGGTGCCTGCGAGCCTCGCCTCAGAGCTTGGACTTTCAGGAGGGGGCAGAGCCTGAACCTATCTGTCTCTCCTGTCCCCTCGGGTCCTGGCAGGGTACCTCATCTTCTGTTGGTGGCACTAACCATTGGTCTGCCTCTAGGCTCTCGTGGGCAGAGCACAGGACCTCTCTCTCAGGGCTTTTGCAGATGGTTCGGGGTTGCTCTGAGAGAGCATCCAACTTGTTCTCATCTGCAGTAGGAGTAACAACTCATTAATTTGTGTTCTGCCAACCAGTGTCCCTTCCCAAGTCCTCCTAGGCCCTGGAGCTTGGAGCCTGGAGCTATCCACAAAGACTGGAGGAACTTTCTCAGCACCACGGCTTAAAGACTCAAACAAATGCTTCTGCGTGCCAAGGAAACAGTCATATTAAAAACCCAGCTGAGGGGCTGGGACATGGTTCAGTGAGTGGGTAGAGCACTTGCCTAGCATACATTAAGTCCTGAGTTCGAGCCCCAGCACTGCATCCCAGTGTGGGGCTCCTCCAGGGGACCAATATCCTCTTCTGATCTCTGCGTACATCTGCATGTGTGTGGCATACACACATACCTGAAAACATAGTAAGATTTTAAAAATAGTATTTAAAAAAGTGTAAGATTCTCTTTAGTCACATAGCAAGTTCAAAATGAGCCTGGGCTACATGAGACGCATCTCAAAAAATTAAATTCAGTTCTATATTAATCTCACATTGTATTTCATGTTACTATTCCTAGTTCACATTAATGAATATTAACTTCATTACATGTGTGATGTAGGCACGTATGTGCTCTCATACTAGTGCATTATAATGGGGCCAACTGGTGGTTGCATTGTATCAACCACCATGTCACTACGTTGGTGTTGGTGACGGATGCTTATTGGAATGCAGCCTCATGCTTCTTGTGTCTGCCGAGGCACCGGTACAACTGAGAGTGCTGGTGTGGGTGTGGGTGTGCCATACGCACACAATGATCCTGGGTCACTTGAGCTCCGGCTGGGGAAGACAAGGCTCTTCTCCCACCACATCCATGGGTCTGAGTGCAAGAGGCTTCTATATACCTCTCCTGTGGCCTGTTACCGACTGCCACATACCCAAGGGCTTAAAGCATTACCATTTACCCCCTCACCATCATGGAGGCCGGGAGTCTGTGAGAGGAGCTGTGACAGCTCGGGATAGAGCCCTCATTCCTTGACCAGTGAGCTGTCCCATGCTCTCACTGGCTCCAGACTAAAGTTCTCTGGCTTCATGGCTTCTCGCTGGCTCTGTTGTGTGCCCTGGTCCCTAGTGGGCCTCTGGGCTACCCAACTGCTCCTTGTTGGCCATATCTAAGTCCTTTAATGGTGGATACTTTGGAAGTAGGGGAGGGGGAGCTATCCTGCCTCCTCAGTACTTTGGGGCTGCTTTTCACCTGTTGGTTCTTCAGTGTGCTGAAGGCACAGGAGCTGAAAATGAATGGGATCAGGCAGTTGTTTTGACAGAGAGGATCAAGCTGGCTAAATCTGGTCCCTGACGTGATGGTTAGCTTTGACAGTTTGACTCATCTAGAATCACCTGGAATGGGAGCCTCAGTGAGGGACTGTCTAGATTAAGTTGGTCTTCGAGCATGTCCATGGGGGGTTATTCTGAATGTTAAATGATGTGAAGACCTGTGTGTGTGGGCAGCACCTTCCCTAGGTAGGGGATTTTGAGCTGTGGGAGAGAGGTATGCTGAGCAGATATGCATGTATCCACTGTTTTCTAGGATTATGGGTGTGATGTGACAGACTCCCCAGGCCCTTGCTATGATTTACTGTAACTTACAACTGTAAGCTAAAATAACCTTTTTCTCCCCTAAGCTGCTTTTGGCAGTGTTTTATCATAGCAACAGGAAATGAAACTGACAGTTTCCATGTTCACCCAGTCCTGTGAGCCATGTCACTCTTGCCAGCTCCTCTAGCTAGGCAGGATCATGGGGGGGTCCAGCAGCCACCCAGGCTGCCTCTGCCCACTCCACTCCTGGCCCTCCAGGGGCCAAGGCCCACCCCTACATCACTACTGTCAAGCCACCCTGGGAAGGCTCTCCATTAGGACACAGGTCCCACAATCTTCATAGCCAGCACCTGCATACATTTATGGGCATATATTTAGCCCCAGAGGCCACAGATACTTAAAACACAAAGCTCTGCATGTCAAACACATCTTGGTAATTGTGTAATGAACCTAGGGCAGACCCACAGTTACGATCTTGTGCCAAAGTGCTCGTGTGGTAGTTCAGCCCATCCCTAGCACTTTGAAACAAGGTTTAAACTGAGTTGCCTGCCCGACTCAAGTTCTGCCTCGAGATGAGTAGCTAGGACTTCAAGGGTACCCCAGGCCTTGGATCACCTGGGATCCACTCTCTCCCATTTCTGTGGGATAACTGAGCTATGGAAGGAAGACACCCACCCCACCCCACCCCAGTGCTGGGAAAGATGTCCTCTCTCAGGACATCCCACCAGCACCTTGCCTCACCACTGCGGCAGGGGTGGCGTGGGCTCACACAGCTTCTCAGGAGCTGACAAAGTGATGAGAAACTTGGAACACAGCATTGATTCTGGGATTGATGGCTATTTCCTGAGGAGTTGAGGAAAGTGATGAAGGGGCAGGCCATCTTCAAAATATTTTATTATAAAACACAACACAGGGCTCACCAACAGTTCCCACCCAACACTTGTCAAATACACACTGCTGGACACAGGGCCCTCAAGAACTGACTTCAGTGAGAATCTCAGTTTCAGAAAAACCGCAGCAGGGAGCGGAATGGAGACAGCAAGTCACCAGGATGCTGCAGGATGCTGCGCCGACGCTCAACAAGAACACAGTCCGTCCAGAGAGGTGGATACCCAGTCAGGGCCATGGCCGCCCAGAGTTGGCGCCCAAGTTTGGGCAGAGAGGAGGTGGAGTGGAGATGAGACTCCAACAGTCCCAGCTTCAGGCCACTACTTCTTGTTCCTTGGCTTTAGCTCTTCAGCTGCATTACGCAAGAAAATGTAATTCTTCTTTTGGGGATTATAAAACTCGTGTCCCTAAAGAAGAAAAAACAAAGAACTTTGGTATTAAAAGCAATAGCCACACAAACCCCAAGTCCTGCTCTGAGGACTTGAGCCACCTCTGAGAAGGCAGAGTAAGAACAGAGAGAAGTTAAGAGTTCTGTGTTATACAGCCTCTTCCCTCAGAGAGGAGTCAGTGGTATTCCATCTGTGACTTCACTGCCAAGGCAAATGCTCGGGGTCTCAGTCGCAGCATTAGCCCTGACCAGAGGTTTCACAACGAGCTGAACTCATCCATGACGGCTTAGGGTAAGGACCTATTCCACAGAAGGGACAGCTCCCAGGAGAGCAGTGTCTGTGGGCATCACTGGGTGGGGCCGAGAGACACAGCCAGCCTGCACAGGCTATGAATGCTGGGCCCACTCTTTCATTAAGATCCTAGAGTGAGGAGGAGAAGCAGCACCATCTCAAACACGTGAGGTGAGACTTGGGAAGGTGTGGCCTGGAGAAGTGACACAGCTGCAGCACACTCTTGCTATTTACAAATTCTAGAGTGTGTCAGTGGTCAACAGTAGCTTATCACAGGATGTGAAGTCCAGCTTTAGAGAATGGCTATGTCCAGGCTGCACACTTATCTATGCAGCCACAGCTGCACAGTGGAGACAGACGCTCCTGTTCCGAGCAGAGGATTCCTGGGCCTGTTTCTACTTGTCCACCCAACAGTGGGAGCCCACACACTTCAACAAATTAAAACTTCAATTGGTTTTTCACTTTTGGTTTTCTGAGACAGGGCCTCACTATGAAGACCAGGTTGGTCTTGAACTCACAGAGTCCACCTGCCTCTGCTTCCCCAGTGCTGGGATTACAGGTGTACTCAGCTGTGACTTCAGGCTCTGGTCAGCACTCAAGAGCATAAGCACTCCGTGGCTCCCAGGAGGATGCAGGAAAAAAATTTTTTTCTAAACATTTCTTGTCTTTGGTGGTGCTGGGGACTGAACCAAGGGCCTTGCCACAATGCTAGGCAGGCACTCGGCTACATACAGGTGCTTCAAGTTTGAGGAGAGTCTTGCCAAGGCACTCAGGCTTTGTGAACTGTCCACCTCAGTCTCATGTTCCTGAGTGCTGGGACTGTAGTGGGAGCCATCACTCCAGAAAAATGCAGGTGTTTTTTACAGCTCTGTTTATGTGTGTGCCCATTCATGTTGAGCATTGTGTATGTGAACTCCATGGGAAAGGGTGGGGAGAGGGAATCAGACCATAGAACTGGAGCTACAGACACTTATTAGTTGCCATGAGGGTGCTATCCCGGTCGTAGTGGCTATTCCTGGTTGTCAACTTGACTCTATCTGTAATGAACTACAATCCAGATTTGGAAGGCTCACCTGAGATCCTAATCTGGAGGCAGAGAGATACAAGTTTCTAACCTGGAGATCTTGAGGCATAGTGCCTATGAATCCCAGAAGATTTAAGACAGGAAGATCTCTGAGTTCAAGGTCATTAAAGGCTGGCACACACCTTTAATCTGGGCCACATCTTTTGCTGGAGACCTACATAAGGACACTGGAAGAAGGAAGATTTTCTTTGCCTGCTTGCCTTGTGGGACTGAGCAACTGCTAGATCCTTGGACTTTCATTTACAACTGCTGCTGACCACTGCTGGGAGTTGGACTACAGACTGTAAGTCATCAACAAATCCCCTTACTATACAGAGATTACCATAAGTTCTGTGACCCTAGGGAACCCTGACTAATACAGAAGTTGGTACCAGGAGTGGAAGGCTGGGAACATACTAAAGAAATGAGCAGAACAGTCAGGAGGCAGCAGCTGTGCACCAGGACTTGCACCTCAGGACAGAAACAGCTAAAGAACCCCAGGCCACCCTTAACTGGAGAATGCAGTGGTGTAAACAGCCTCCAAAGGACCCGTTAAGCAGCTGTGGGAAACAGTGAAAGCAGGGATGAAACGGAAGGAGGCTTCCAGACCGGACAGGGACAGGGAGGAGACCGGGTGCATCGCAGCACTCCAGCCAGTGAGTACGCATGTGCACATGGGAAGGCAAAGCCCAGGTGGGGCTGAGCAGGCGGGCATTCGGACTCTGCCAATGGTAGTGAGAAAATTGTAGAGAAGTGGAGTGAGAAACACGGGGTAGAAGGGGGCAGCAAAGGTTGAGACAGATGGAGAAGCCACCATGGCAAGGCTGGGTGGGAAAGGGAAGAGAAATGAAATCCATAAGGAATGAATTGGAGCCATCTCCCCAGTAGACACTACACAGGGAAGTTTGCGTGATGGCCGCAGGCCCACACTCTACTGCCTGCAATGCCTCAAGATTCAGCCAGAACCCTGTCAGCTCCTTATTCTCCCTGCTCAAACCAACCAATGCCACTGGAGCAACACCTTGGCGCCTGGACCAAGCTTCATCCATGTTCATGTGTTGTGTCCAAGAACAGGGAGGAGCTCATGATGGCCCTCCCTGACATAGCACCCTCTCTCCCCCATTCGAGGTTAAACCCCACACCAAGAGTCAGATCGCTGCCCACAGAGAGGTGGCAATGGCCTGGGGCACACATGTCCACAGAGAATCAACTCAAACTCAGGCCTTTGGCTCCAGAGCCTGAGAGGAAGGGCCCAGAACTGGCTTGGAAGTTCTCACCTTGGACCAGTCGTAGCTAGAAGCATAGGCAAATATGTTTCCGTTGTGATTGAAGCAACACGCTGCTATGGGCTGGTCTAACTGTTCCGACGTCTTTAGTTTGGTCCTGGCATCTTTGTCCCAGAAGCTGAACCTACCATCAGAGCCCACAGTGGCAAGGGTGCCATGGACAGGATGGAAGGCAATTCCGTTCACCTGTGAAGGAGAACACAGAGAGTGAGAGGCAGAAACAGGTTCCTGCTAAAGTCAGGAGAACTAACACCTGGGCACATTTCACTCACTCCCTGGCCATGCTGTCTGAGGCAACCAGCAGTTTAGACCTAAACCCAAACTCAGGTACTCTCCAAGTAGGAACACATGTTTGCACCCACTGGCCACACTGAGCAGCAACTTCAGGAATAAGTGTGGGATTTCTTTTAGCAGACTAATTTCTTGTTTTGTTTTATTTTTCGAAACAGGGTTTCTCTGTATAGCCCTGGCTGTCCTGGAACTCACTCTGTAGACCAGGCTGGCCTCAAACTCAGAAATCCGCCTGCCTCTGCCTCCAGCAGACTAATTTCTTGACCATCACTATTTGTGGAAATTGTCTATGGACACCCATAGACAAGTTGCAGCCTCGCATTCCAAGCACATCAAGGAAAGAGCTAGTCAATGGGTTTGTAAAAGAGCACTGAAGTCTACAAACACAAACACAGGCTTTCCTTTGACTCCTGGTTCCAGTGCACATGGAGAGCCAGCTCCAAGTCTGCTTCCAGGGGGTTTCTCTTCAAGATAGAGTGCTGCTAAAACGTACCGCATAGATGTCTTGAGGAGCGGAAGTGTTGGTACCGTTGGATCGATGGCATTTGAAGGTGAAGTTATCTTTGGCCCTGAAAAGCAAAGGAGTCTCAGTTTCCTTTCAGAACCAATTGGAAAGAACACCCCAGACAGTGAGAGTCACTTACGGATTTGGAGGGTTGATGTAGTGAATGGCAACTCTTCCCTCAATGCTCCCCAGAGCAAAACCAGTTGGCTTGTTCTGTTTATCTTTAAAGATAGCCACACACCGATGCTATGGTTAAAGTAAAAGGGGAGGGATCAGCAGCAGCACATAAGTAAAGATCAGAAGATCAGTTAACATGAACATAAGTGTTACCTTATTCTTAAGTTTTAGAAGAACTACGTCATGACTCAGATACAAAGATATTTTTGTTCCCAGCAAGTGCTACTCCCCAACCTTCTACAGCCCCAGACCCCAGGACTCACGTGTGCACAAACACAGATGCCCCTGCTCAGCATAGCCCCTTTGATTAGCAGGTACCTTCAGATCAGACATCCAGTGTCTGTGTCCTTGTCTTGTTCCCTGTAACATCCTGCCAGCCCTCTTACAGGGAATGCTGGATAAGCTACACATAACAAAGCCAGTGTGATGGTGTGTATAAGCCTGGTCTGGGAGTGGCACTACTTGGAGGTGTGGCCTTGTCTTGTTGGAGTAGGTGTGTCACTGTGGGAGTAGGCTTTAAGACCCTCATCCTAGCTGCCTAGAAGTTAGTCTTCTGTTTGCCTTCAGAACAAGATGTAGAGACCTCAGCTCCTCCTGCACTGTGCCTGCCTGGATGCTGCCATGTTCCCGTCTTGATAATGGGAACAACTGAACCTCCGAACCTGTAAGCCAGCCCCAATGAAATGTTGTCCTTATAAGAGTTGCCTTGGTCATGGTGTCTGTTCACAGCAGTAAAACCCTGAGACAGTATTTTGGCTATCACGTATAAGGATCCCATTACACTGGGTCTTCTTGTCCTGGCTCACTGCACTTAGGATACCAGACTCCAAGTGGCGCCATGATAAGCTCACTTCATTCTCAGGAACTGCTGGTCTGACAGGTCTACAGACTGTGTCTAGTAGAAGAACCTCGGGTACTTCAGGCCACTTCGAAGGTGCAGGAGGAACTTTCTACACACTCTCGCCAACACTTGCTACCTTATTGTTTTATTTGTATTTCTTGTGTGTGTTCACACATGTGAATGGCGTGGTATAAATGTGCAGACATGAGAGCAAATGCACAGGAACCAGAGGAGGGGTCAAGTGTCCCCTGTCACTTTCTGTGTATTTTCTCAAGGCAGAAGTATCCAGCCAGGGATACTCTTGTCCCCAGCTCCCACAGAACTGAGGTTACAGGAGTGCACTGAACCAGGCCCATTTTGTCATGTGACCAGGCCCACCAAGTCAGCTATGTGCTGGGATCTGAATTTAGGTCTTTTTACCATGCATCACATGCTCTCAACCATGGAACCAACCATTCCTTAGAGCCCGCATTAAGTTCTAAGTTTCTGAAACAATGTGTGAGGTGCTGTCTCCAAGCTTTCCTGGGATAAAAAGAAAACACTGACTGCCTTCACATACCCACTGGGCAGGAGTGTTTAATTGGGTCATTAGTTTTGCTAAAAGTTTTTTTTTCCCCTTGGTTTTTTTGAGACAGGGTTTCTCTGTGTAGCCCTGGCTGTCCTGGTCACTCTGTAGACCAAGCTGGCCTCGAACTCAGAAAACTGCCTGCCTCTGCCTCCTAAATGCTGCAATTAACAGCATGTGCCACCACTGCCCAGTGTTCAAAGGCAACATGTTATCACCGACAGAGTCCTCACTAGTCTTTGTTCCCTGCAGGTTCTTTATTGCTGGCTGCTCCTTCCTGTGAGGACCATGTCTGCTGTGGTCCTGCTGGGTTATTGTTTATTTCTTGCCTACTTTTTCTGGTATCATATGCAAGACTGCAGTGCAAGGACAAATGGCAGGAAGTTTTTCCTCTAACTCCTAGAAGACTAGGGACTGGGAGTGGCAGGTAGACAGAGAAAGGAACGAAGCCTGGGGGCAAGAGAAGTGGGGGGTGGGGAGGGAGAGGTGACTCAAGTGTGACCTCTAGTCTGAAGGGCAAAGGAAAGGAAGTCTGGCTAGAGATGATGACCACCAGAAGCAAGGTGTTCTGGAGAATTCCCATGTTGCTGCTCTAGGACTTACACTGAGTGCTATCAGTGAATCCACAGGAGACAAAGAGTGAAGAGTGGGAGGTGTGGGAAGAGGATCATAGGCAGTTCTGGAAGGGCAAGGATGGTCTGTTTCCCAGGATCAACCAGACTAAGCACACTTGGGTTAAGTGCTAGACCAGTCTTGGTGATGGACTACGTCAGGTTCCTGCAAAGGCTGCATGCAGGGCAAGAGGGCTCACCATGGAAACAGCCTCCAAATACCCTTGGCTTGGTACGCAGAGCACCTAACAGGGGAAGCTGCAGCAGGAAGAAGGCATGGATGGCTGAGCCTTCCTCCTCTGTTCTGACAGGACTGATCCCATTTGCTGAGATGTATGCTAGGAGGAGACTTAGATCAGGGAAGCAGGAAGGACTCAGCCCTGCGGCCAGGGTAGGACTGAGCTGGAGGAACACCTGAGAAGCCATAAGAGTGAAGGCAGAGCAGAAGCTGAAGAACAGATGCAGTCGGCCCACATGGGCTGGGAGCACGCAGGAGCACTACACTACTGCAGGATGTTTGGGGGACAGGGAAGTCTGGCTCAGTCGTGCTTATGGAGAACTGTGTTTGCTTCTTTAAATTTACCTCCTCTGAACATAGCAGCCAACTTTTCAAGAGAGATACTGCATACCTGTGCGCCACACATACAAGCGCCACCCTGCATGTGGCAGGTGCTCAGCGTATGCTTCTCAGTGGTGTGTGACCCACCTGGTGCTTCAGGGGAGATTCTATTCGCCTGAACTCAGAGGGCTGATTCTCTAACTGATAGACAATCAGGCCCCTCTCTGCAGTGGCCACCACAGCCATCGGGTATATCTAGAGAAGAGAAGACAACACACACTTGACGTAAAGACAGGGCTTTCACATCAAAGTATTCGGTCAACATTTTAGTCATGAAATTCTAATGTTTTAAAAGTTTAATAATTTAGTGATATCCAAGTGTTTGTGGAAACCTAGAGACGCTCCACCTGTACGCAGAACACCCATGGACTTACTCAGGATGCTTTACGCTGGTGTTAAGGGTTTCTACACAGCCCAGGGCGAGCTCGTTTTGAACCCTAAGTCCCAGGTTACAATTTTTTTTTTTTTGCTTTTCGAGACAAGGTTTCTCTTTATGACCCTTGCTGTCCTCAGAAATCCGCCTGTCTCTGCCTCCCAAGTGCTGGGATTAAAGGTGTGCGCCACCACTGCCCAGCTTTTTTTTTTTTTTTTAAAGATTTATTTTTTATTATACATAAGTACACTGTAGCTGTCTTCATACGAGTCAGAAGAAGGCATCAGATCTCACTACGGGTGGTTGTGAGCTACCATGTGGTTGCTGGGATTTGAACTTAGGTCATTTGGAAAAGCAATCAGTGCTCTCACCCGCTGAGCCATCTCGCCAGCCCCATTTTACAGTTTTTTGTTTTGTTTTTCGAGACAGGGTTTCTCTGTGTAGCTCTGGCTGTCCTAGAACTCACTCTGTAGACCAGGCTGGCCTGGAACTCAGAAATCTGCCTGCCTCTGCCTCCCAAGTGCTAGGATTAAAGGTGTGGGCCACCACTGCTCGGCTTCCACTTTAAGTTTTTAAACTATACAATATGGATATTTAAAAAGTACACTGAGTCACCAGTGAGAATGGATGGTCACCTCTACCCTGTCATATGATGTATTTTAGTGATTTCCTCCTGTCCATGACACCAGGTGTCTCTTTCCTTCCTTTGCTAAGACAGGATCTTACTGTGAGGCTCTTGCAAGCCTGGAATTGCCACTGTAGATGGGGCTAGCCTAGAACTCAGGGACTGTCCTGCCTCTGCCTTACGACCTGGGATTACAGGGCGGGCAATCATGCTTGGTCAGGTATGTTTCTACATGCAGTTCGTGAGGGTCAGCCCCCACTATGCACTTTTCTGCAGATGGATCTCCTCATTGTGGAATTACTGGGGCAGTTGCTAGAAACCCTTAGGAAACAATCAAGACACTGAGAAAGCACTTCAGTTTCCACACTACTCAGAGGCATGCCCAGGCACGCACATACGCACGCATGAGCTATCTCTCCCATCACACCTTGCTCTCCCTCCATGAGGGAGGACAGGTGGCTAGTGCACGTGTTCAAACAGTAGCCAAAAGTCCAACACTTTCATCTCCAGACCCAAAGACAACAAAGGAAAATGCCCAAAACTTAACACTTGGCACTTTTAGGACATGCAGCCCCCAAATGTCATGCATGAAAAAGTCTGTTGAAGTTGAAGGATTTAGATTTCCTACAAACTGCAAGGTGCCACATAGAGCCATGCTCACTTGGCTGTTGAAAAGGAAGTGAGATTCCTTACCACATCTGCACAGTAACAGCGTTCAGGGAGTTGCAAGACCATCATAGGATTTGACGACCGGGTATCCCAAAACTGAAAGCAAAGAGGAGCAGCAGTAAGAGACCGCCGAGGGCTGAAGTCTGTGTGGACCTAGCGAGCCCAATCTTTAAAAGGCACAACCCCCAAGCACACGCATACCTTCAGCGTCTTATCCCAGCTCCCGGTCATCACGCAGCTGTAGTTTGGGGCTTTGATCCAATGTATGGTCTTAACAGGAGCGTCGTGCTTTCCACAAGATAAAAATCAGGAGACAGTTCAACAACTAGCACAACAGCACTAGTTCTGGAAACCCAAAGGAACTGCCTGCTTCGACACTGGTTACATACAACACTAACAAAACCAAAGGGCACTCACTGTAGTGTTCTCCCTGAGCCCAGGGCTTAGCCCAAGGGCTTGCCCCATGAGCTGCTCTGACTCAGGCTCACCCTCACTGATCATCAGTGGTGATGGCCAGGTCCTCACCAGGGAAGCACATCTGTCACTAGGATGCATCCGTCAGAGACTCCCTGTAGTGTCTCAGGGGCCTTCCCCACCCCTCACCTAAGATGGACTCTAGGACCCTGCGGTCTTCCCACTGAGAACCAGCCTTCTGCTCCTCAGGTGATGTGGTGGTTTGAATGAAGATGCCCTCCCTGAAGATTCACAGGGAGTGGCTGTGGCTTTGCTGAAGGAAGTGTGTCCCTGGGGGGTGGGCTTTCAGGTTTCAAATGCTCAAGCCAGGCCCAGTATCACTTTCTCTTCTAGCTGCTTATGGATCCAGATGTAGAACTCGAAGCTACCTCTCCAGTACCATGTCTGCCATATGTGCTGCCATGCTTCCCGCCACCATAAGAATGATGCACTAACCCTCTGAACTGTAAGCATGCTCTAATTAAATGTCTTCCTTTATAAGAGCTGCTACGGTCATAGGATCTTT
>JADRCD010135668.1:0-12500 GCA_019843815.1 Montemys delectorum | reverse complement strand
GTGTAGCACCATTGTTATTTCAGATCTGTTTCACATAAATTTCTAAATTCAATCCTTGGGATGGCCTGTGTTTGGACATTAGCACTTCACTATAAGACCATCTTGTCCCATACATTTAACCTATTGCATGCTTTGTTTTGTCTGAGATAATTTTTGAATTTCTATAAACTCTAAAAACCTTTTGAAGTGACCATTTATAATTACAAAAGTTTGTAAAATGATAGTAATGTCAGCTCTAGTATCCACCAAACTTTCTATTTCAACACCATTTACTTGCAGTTTTAGTTTTGGCCTTTAATCATTAACCACTGTTTGCCAGACACACAATATTCAGTACTTCCAACCCCTCCCCCACTCTTTCTACTGGAGCAACATTGCCTTTACTGTAGGGAAATGATGGTAAGTGAGTAATCTTATCTGTGTTAATTTACACCTCTTTTTTACAATAGGTCATAGTTTTAATTTCTTCTTTGAAATCTACATTTGCAGTTCCTGGATGCACAATGAATCCTTGAGAAGCTAATCCATTTCTTCAAAAGATCATCCCTACTGTTTCTGATGATAAAGGATCATCAACACCAGTATTTTGTAAAATTGAATTTTATGGTATAAGTTAAAGGTGTGTGTGTGGCCAGGTCTAAAGCAGCACTGCCTATGATATAGTATATGGGACAGGCAATACTTAGTTTCAGGTTTCCTGCTTGCTTGTTATTTCCTGGCTGAACAGAGGGAAACAGTTCATAATTTATGTTTTGTGTCTCAACCTCCACCCTCAAGTTTGTTCCTCAATGACAATAAATTATATTGGATATTTTTCTTGGACTTAACACTCATTGGTCCAATGATATCCACAACATTTGTGAAACCTGGGAAGACTAGGCATTCTTCCAAAAATCCATTGCCAGTAGACAGAGCTTGTTACCTTCTCCAGCACAAAGTACAGTATTTCTCAAAGATAACAAATGAGGATTTTGAAATATGAGGCTTTCAGGGGCTCCATCCCAGTTTCCTTTTAAATGGCCAAATTTCCCATACTTGAAGCACCAGAAATTTTGATATCAGAGGCCTTTAGCAATAGTTTGTCATATGATAGCCATGAGAGCCAAGAATGGTCACATTCCCTATCCATTCATCCATTTGTGCTTCCAGAGCCTTTAATTGTCTAATAATTCTTTTACATTCAATATTCGGATTCTTATATACCAAGTTCCCTGTCTATCATCAGGTTCTGATAGTGCTTTGTTTATAGCTGAAACCAATTTTTGCAAATAAATCATTGACAGCTTCCCCAGAGCCTTTTACAATCTTAGTAAATGAGGTGAAACTGTTCCCAGGCTCACTAATTTTGTCCCAAGCTCTTAAAATCAGGAAGTGACATTGCTCTATAACAGTTTCATCAAATCAAATTTGTTCTTGAAGATCAAAGTACTGCCCTTTACCTAGCAACTGATCATTGACAATATTCAATGATCTATTTTGTTGTTCAATATTTGCTTCGTCCTTCTGCTGCCACTTTAACCAATGTAACCTGATCAACATCTCCCACAGCTATTACAAGACCTTTCCAGTCTTTGGTTATAATTCTATTTTGGGTAACCCAGTTACTTAATATTTGTTTTATATAAAGTGAATGCATTCCATAGAAAATAATAGCCTCTTTTAAAATGCCTCAGATCTATCATTTCTACAGGACATCATGATATATCATCAGAATTGTCCTCTGTACATTAGCAGGTATATGCTATACAACTACTGGGAAAACTGATGGTGATCTTATAATCCCAGGCCATCGCTGGTGGCACAGTTGGCTCAGGATTATCTCTTTCTTTCAAAGTGGGCTGTTTCAAATTTTCTTTAGTCCTATCACTTTGCATGGCCTCCTTCCCTGGAGGAGACTCTACACACATGGCTCTACATCCCATCCAAGGAAAGTGGGAACTAGAAACTGAAAGTTACTGGTGTTAGATGGGGCTGCTATCTTCCTTCTAGTACAATTTATTTCCTTCTTTCATTCTGGGGGAAACTCCCACTCTCAGTCACTGGGTTTGAGCCTTTTATTTCTCCCTTTTCCAGTGCTACTCACTTCCCAAGTGTTTCTACCTTACTGGCAATTTTCCAGTTGCACAGCTAAACCTGCAACCCTTTCAAACAATGAGATAATGGAGTGAACATTTTGGTTTTCTCATTTCATACATTTTGTATGACTCCTTTATTTTCCTTCAAAACTTCTTAAGCTTCTTAGCCATTCTCCTAACATATGATTTTTGAGATAGAATATTGAAAGAGGAAAAAAGAAAAAATTGAAAATCCCCTCTGGGAGCAAAGGGGAGATAGGACAGCTGAAGTATTCACATTAAACCTTTTGCTGATGTCTTGAAAGAGAATACTGTTTCCTTCTTCCCCTGCTATTTCTTCTAAGGTATTAAAAATTAGATTTCCCATTCTGCCTAATCCTACATCTAGGATGACTTGTGACAGATCCTCCTAACAGGTTGCCTTTTGTTGTTCTTTTCTCTACCACCCATTGTCATCCTTCTAATACCCCAACACTAAGTAAGAGAGAAAGAAGATTAGAAGGGAATGGGGGGCATCAATAACATTAGACTACTTCCTGCTAATTAGAGGCATCAAGTTCCTTAGGGCTAGTCCAATTTCTCCTACTTACCAAACAGAAAACAACAGCATGCAAAACAGCAACCAGCAGCGGAAGCCAAGAACCAGGAGCAGGAGCTAGGAGCAGCAGAGGCAGTAGGGGTAGCAGGGGAAATAGCCCCCACCTTTCTTGAACCCTTGGCATTAATATACCCTCTATAGGCTTCCCAGAATTCCAAATGTAAATTATCTTCAGCTGACAGAATCAACTCCTACCAGAGCATGAGATAAATCTTAGTTAGCACTTTTTATAATAGAACAATCAGAAATTAAGTGAAAGTCGTCTTTCACTAATTTCTTTGCTCTATGCTGGGAGCAACTTTGGATACTTAAATTTCATTATCTTAATTTATTTTTTTTTTGAGAAACTGATGAATGAGTACTCTGTTTATATAATCCCCACCAGTTCTTGATTAAAATATTATTTAATATGTGCAACTAACTTTATGTCACACACTCCCTGTATCATACATATGTCATTAATGGCCTAGGACCTGTAACTCTTGGACCTTATTTGAGTTTCTTATACATTTAGGGCCTTATTCTTCCTATTAAACAATTCTTAATTTCCTGGTAAATGAACTAGATAACTTGTCCTTTCTCAGATCTTTGCAAGAAAATTATTCTTCAAACATAGGCAGCACCTGCGCTTCCAGCAGTTTTTATTAACTCTCCAAGCAGTCTTTATCACCTGCATTGGCAATGGTTAACATGGAGAGAAGTATCTGCACACATCACTAGAAAGTAAGACTCACAACTCTTTGGATCCTATGGCGTACCCTGTACCTCTGTTAGCCACCAGTTAGATAGTTTGATATTGTGTAGACTGATAATCTAGGTAAATTATGCAAATCAATGCAAAGCTGTGAATCTGTGTGCCATAAGAGCCTATCATAATTAATGCTTGTTGTTCATCTAACATTTGTTAAACTTTAAAGTGAACAACTTATAGATTTGAGATTACTTTGACTTAACAATGGAAATATCATAGTCAATATTATTCCTAGAGAAAAATAATTATTGAATACAATTTTTGTTGTAACAAATATTCTTTTTAGTAGTCAATATGTTTGTGAGTTGGAGGAGTCCTGGCTGTGCAAAAATCCATATGATAATTGCATATCAAGTCAGATTCTCAGATGCCACATTTATTATTGAATAATCTAGATTACTGGGAATTCATTGATCTCATGATATTTACCTTGAAGAGAGTAATAATGCACTTCTGAATACAACATAAGTATAGAAGAGAATTTTGAACATAGGTTTCTTAGGGAAAGATTGAATAGAATTAACTTATTTAAGAATATCTTGATTCTGCGTGTAAAAGGTCATGATTTGCATACAGCCATACTGATATGGAAAATATTTTATAAAACTTAATTTATCCTTACTCTTGAGGCCAAAATCTGTCTAGAGAAGATAATTTAGTTCCTCCTATTGTGCTGTGTGCTGTCGAATGAAGTGATTTCTCATCCAAGTTCACTTATTCTTAGTAATCATTAATAAAATGGGTGCTTTTAGAATAATTTTTCAGTTTGGAGAAATTATTTCCCATTTATAATTGTTTATTACTGGGAAACTCTGAAGTGAAAAGAGGAGTGCTTAGGAAAGGAGTATGGTTGAAAATACAACCATTCAGACCCTCTCTTACGTAAGGGCCATCTTAATCTCTGATTTTTCTGAAACCTACTAAATTTTGGGATCTTATAACCATTTCTACTGATTGATCCTTAATCTTCTTATAGGCACTGATCTTCCTAAGATTCTTTCTATCTGATATCAGAGTTCTTATAGTTTCTTCTATCAATATATCTTTAGTCTTTCCTTAGGCACTGATCTCTGTATGATACCTTCTATCCCTATAAAAGCTTCTAAGAGTGGCATAGATATTTGTTTATCAGGACATAGAATTAAACATGTGTCTTCCAGTGAGTATAATATGATTCAACATGACAGATCCCTGGACAATTATAGGACAACTTGCTCCATGTTGCTATTAAGAGAATCATAAAAAGATTTATGTATACCGTTATTTTTTCCGTGCTTCTCATTCTATCTGAGATTTAAGCCAAACTATTTGTATCTACTTTACATATACATACATTTTGAGTACAGTGCCAAAATGAGATGTTTATCTACCACTGCTCTTTTACTGTTAGACATTTTCCTTTTCCTAAGTTTTCCTATAATCTATGAACATTTTTCTCTTTGGAGTAACCCCTATTTTGATTCTCCTTTTTTTTTTCTTCTTCATCAACTGTAGTTCTCAAAAGCAGGGAAAAGGAGATAAACTGTATCATCCCTCCTTTTTCTAATTAATACCATTTCCTATATGGGATTTATGCTACAGTAATAGAGACTAAGAACAGCACAACAAACTGCCTGAATAATGATAGAAACAAGACCTTGATATTTATTCAATATTTATGGAATTGTTTTCACAAAGAAAGAAAATAAACAGAAAAGAATCTGTGCAGAAACTTATGTTTTCAGACCCCTCTTAAATATAATTGCTAGATACTAGGGTACATATGAGTGATGCAAAAGTACAAAATGAGAAGTCAAAAGCTACACAATTCTCAGAGATACCAAAAAATAGGACAATATTTGGACACCACATTTTCAGAGTGTGAACTTTCTTGATTTTGATTTAATGGGTTTGATTTGTTGTACAATATATAAATATGTATGTATATAATTATATATATATGTCTTCTACTAAAATATTTTTGTGATACAGAAGTAAAACTGAAAATGCAGGGCTTCATTTCTTTGAAAAAAATGCATAAAAATGTCCCAGTGGGAGTGAAAAATCAGCAAATACACAAAGCTTTCCATTAAATAAGTTTTAAATAGAGAATCCTAAAAAGAGCTTAACAAAACATTATAAATATGTATATGTGTTAAAGAAAAAACATGAGGACAAGATATAAAGCCCAGTTTAAAAAGAATAAAATTTGTTTCTGCATGATAGAAATGAATATTTGAAGTAGAAATAGACTGATCACATTCACTGGGATTCAGTATAAAGAATAGAGATGATGAAAGTTGAGAATTTGATGAGACTAGAAACATTCATAACATCATTGAAAACAAAATAGGAAACAAAGACTGATTATGTGAGAGTTATGTCACCAATATGTGTAGTAATAAGGCTACATATACAGAACTGTAATTGAGGAAGAATGGAACAACTGATAAATTTATTTTAAGAAACAATATCCAATAGTTTTATTATTTAAATGTGAATTGTAAGTCCACTGACAAAAAAAGTGGAAGGCTTTACAGATCTCTCATTCATCAAAGTGTTCTTTACAAGCATAAATGAGTACCTAAATTTTATATATTTATATATACACACACATATATGTATACATACATATGTATACATATATATACATATACATACATACATATATATGTATACATATATAAAATTAAGGTAGAGAAATGTAACTGAGGCACTGTAGCATCACAGTCAGATTCTTAAAATCAATTTAAAAAATTCTAGGAATTATCCAGAATGTTTATATCCCAGCTCTTGAAGACCTTGGCTTAGAATATAACCTGGCTCATAGAGCTACATTTAGAAAAGTCTTAGGTACATTGTGAAGTTCCAGAGAAAAAGAAAGAAAAAGGAATCTACAAAAGTGCTTAAAACATCTAGTAATCATTTACTAAAAAAGAAACATAAAATATATAGCTGACTTATTTCTTAAATAAAATAAATCATAACAAAATAGGACACCTTTACAATGTTATTAGAAAATAAATGAATATATTAAGGATGCAAGATATCATATAGGTCTTCAACTATGAGATTAAAAAGCATTTTAAGACAGATATACCCCATGTAAATTCATTGTAAGAACATATATTCTGAATAGTGCATTGGGTAATGTGTTAAGATGGCAGAAAGAAACATTTGTAAATGGAATGCAAAGGAGTAAAAGCAAGAAGAGATCTCACCAAGGACAGTTACTACTATGTAGACTGTCTCTACCCTAAATTCCTTTCTCTCTTTCTTACTAAGAAAAGACTTATAGCCTTTAGAATATTTTAGTCCATCACTGTCCTAATATAGAATTATGGTTTTTAATACTCTCATCCCAACCCTCCAAAACAATAAAGAAGTGAAATTAAGTGGAAATAATGAATATGTTATATAACATCCCTTTCTATACAATGCAAATATTTATGTTAGAGAAAAGCACATTGAAGAAAAAACAAATATACAAATAAGAACTGAGTTTTCTCTCAGCATTAGAGGATTTGTTTTTGAAACATAATTGTCTTTCATCCCCACGACCTCAAAACACACACTCAAACAAAACCATCTTTCATTAGTCAGCAAGTGAATTAATTCACTGCTTTCACATATACACACTATAAACACATGCATGTGTTATTATAACAAAAGGAAAATACAAGATTATTATAAAGTAGGTAAAAGAAGTGGATATAAACTCTCAAAGCCATTTTAAAATAAATATTTCTGGTTGTATATGCTAATAAGTTAAAGATGTATATTGTAAACACTGTGGAAGAGAACACTGAAAAAGTAAATAAAAAGAAAATCATAAATCAAAACTGTTATGATATGCTATCATCACATTATATTTAAAAAGAAATATAATGTTAGATATGCATCACAAAAGAATACAAGAATGAATATTCTTTCTAAATAAAGTTGTAAAAATATAGAATCAACAAAGCAAAAAATGTGCAAAATAATACTAATGTAAAATGAGCAAATATTCTGGAACTATGGCTAGAGAGACATCTCAGCAGTTAAGAACAAATACTCCTCTTACACTTACATTTCTGAAAAAAAAATCAATGTTGTGTTTATAATGTACCAATTTTAAGGAGAATAAAAACCACACCAATGAATTAATTAACTTGTAATAAAATACATAATTTTGTTCATGTCATAATGAGTTCTAAGCATCAGTATTTTAATGTTTTGTCCTGAATAAATAAATGCTATATTTCTAAGTAAAATATAACTAATGGTCTGTGTTTGGTAAAAGTAATCATTAATTAAGAATACATGCTACTCTTATGCTAGCCTTGAGTTCATTTCCCACTGCCCAGACGGTGCTTACAACTAAATATCTAAAACACCAATTCCAAGACTTATCATTCTTTTCAGATATATGAGGCATGAGGGATGCACATCGTACACAGAAATGCATGCAGGCAAAACATACATTTTAAAAATCATGGAAAAATATATGTATTTTGGAAATTATAATACAAAAACTATAATACAAACTTTTAGAAAAAATCATCATCAATATATTGAAGAGAGTTAAATTTTTTATATTTTGGATAATGGAAAATTAAGTCTATAAGAGGGAAAGAAACATAAGGATTCATATCATGCACCATTACAACAATATCTATGTTATTTGTGTAAAAATATGAAAAAATATTGAAAAGGGGTATTTAAGAGAAAAGGACAAGAACTTAAATGGGTGTACCCACATGCACACTCCCTACTGCAGCTGCTCTTTACTGGACATTTTACTAAAAAATCAGTTTGCTCATAGTGTATATGAAAAATCATTCCAGCAATTCTGAGTAGCTTTATCAATATACAGTATTGCAGGATCATTAACAAAAAATAAATGTTAGGCCTTATGCTTTTTACTATAGCAAAATGTCAGCCACTTTCCAATGTGGAAGGAAAACATAATTATTTATTTCTAACTTATTGTTGTAACCACTAGTAACCACACCATCAAGGTCCATTAAACAATAGCTGGCTTCCAACTAATTCAGAGAAAATAATGTAAAAATTCTGTGATGCTTTGTTTGGTTATACTGCATATTGGCTTCTTCAAATAACTATAAGATGCATACTAAAAATGTAAGATAATAGTAAATAAAGCAATTTGTTTCACAGTTCACTTAGATGGTGGAAGCTCATACCAGAACACATTTTAAAACTCATCAAAAATAAGCATATAAGAAGTTGGTAATTTCAATGTAACATCTTTTCATTTTAATATGTTCTTATTAAATTCATAAAAGTTAATGAACTAGAGATTAAGTCATTATGAACTCTGTCCCAATTGTCTGTTATTAATGGCATTACTGTTATGATACCAATATTAAATATTTCATTTCTAAATGCCTTCCTTTAGTCAGTCATGATTCTTCTTTTCAAATTTCCCACTCCATCAGTTCCTCCATCAGGTTATGACTATTGCTTGATTTTATTCTCTAATTTTTCAGGATTCTCAAAGTACTTATATTTATATTTCATATTTTAGATATAAAGTATACAATTCTTATAATCTATGTTTAAGAAGTGAGACTAATTTTGTTCTTATAAATTAGAAGACCATTTCTAACCACAACATGAAGACTCAACTAGTACATAGAATTATCAGATGAAAAACTCTTCAAAAGAAGACACTGATCTCCTCAAATCATAAAGCAATAATATTAAAAAAATACTTTTCATACAAAAATTGAAAAATAGTTTTGTCCTCTAAATTTTGGTATCCTACTTTATTCTCTTTGGTCATGAAAAAGAAGTCCACATGACATCTTCTGGGTAAATAAATATATAGACAGACAAAGACAGACAGAAAGATATAGAACCACCAAGTGCACATATAACACTACCTATAGTTACCCCATCTTAACCACTGTTGCTCTTACTATGACCTTGAATCTTCCTTGGGACACAGGAATTACTGATAAAAAGTTTTGTAGTAATACACACTCATTTATTTAGGTACTACTTACAAATTGTTTGAATGGATGAAGGCATTTAAGCTACTTTGGAACGCCCAGAAGTGTTTCAATTATACAATCTTGTTTGAACAATATTTAAGGAACTTTAAGATGAAATTGAAGAGATATGGAAAAAATACACTACTTAAAATGTTAGCCAAGTTATGCACATCATCCCTTGTATTTTCATCTAAGGAGTTAGAGCTATTTAATTAAAAATGGGACATTTTGTTGGACTTCATAGTAATAGCCATTTTAATGGTTTTCACTCATTTTTGTATGATTGTATATGCTAAAGTAAGCAATATATTGCAAACAGTACACACTTTCAAGATATAAAATAGTTTGAAGACCTCATTTGAATGCCCACATGCATTTTATTCTATTCTAAGAACTTAAGGAATGATCCTGGAGGCAACTTACTTGACTCTGGCATTTAAGTTCATGTTCTCTTGGCAGCATTAACTTTTGTCTTTCTAGGCAGAGGCATTGCAATATCACCTTTAATTATAGAATCATATAACAGTATATGACATATCATTCATCAATAATGAAATAAGGACTATATTTGTAGTATAATCTTCACTCTGCATATAGTTTTGTATCAGTCTACAGGATGTCCTGGACATAAATTTGATTACTGTTCTTCTAACAAGATGTTTAAAAAAAGCTGAATTATGTAGAGTTGTACTTATGCCTTAAGTGGCACTGTCTTGTGTAATATAAATAGAGTACTTATTGTATTGTACAACTATATGCATGTAAGAAAGGGTAGCATTGGATTATTTGATACCAACTGGTTTAGTGTATATTTTTTTTCTGGGAAATCCCTGATGCACTAAAAAACATTTTCCTTGTTGCATCAATAGTAATTACTATCTTAATCAATCACTAAAAATTTAAACTGAAAATAAGGTCAAGCATTTTTAGTTCATATATGGTCTAGAATTTTTCATCCTTTGACCTTTGAAGAAAGCATTTTTAGATGGGAGAGTGAATTAAAGGTATCAATGCATGCTTTAAATATAATGCATACAGGACTCATTATACTAAAAAGGTAGTGGGATGAAATATAAATAAGTTTTAAAGGAATGAATACAAATTTATGTCTAATAGATAAATACATGATGGGTACTTAATGGAATGTAGTGGTGGTGAGGAGAAACATGCACAATGCAGAGTGCATGTCATTCTAGATTTCTCTGTATGATTGTTAGACATGTCAAAAAGAAGTATCATATGCTAAACTAAAAATTTTTAACATTCTTGGTAAAATCATAAACAATAATGATTCCAGAATATTAATCACTATTCAATTACTTTTACTCCTCATTATTTCTTCTTCCTTATTCAAAGTTTTGTGTTGCTGTTGGTTGCAGGATGGAGTTATATAGAGCCCTCTCTTTCTCAAGTAGAATTATTTTAATGATTGCTTTCTAAATCATAAATATGTTTTGTCTGCTGTATATCCAACTAAAGATTTTTATAAGGATAACCACAAATTAAGAAAGCTGTGTAATGTGCTTTATTATGCTTTAATACATACAATTTTCTGTAGAGTTTGCTAAATTGCTTTGGAATATTTTTGTTTCCAAAATTATTTTCAAAAAAGAACAACTTGCTCTTTCTCTATAGCTGGTTATAATAACTTATGAACATTTTGTTCAGTTTTTCAGCTTTAAATTATCACTGTATGTAGCTCTATATTTAAATTTTACACATTGCTTAGATGCTAAGAAAACATCTGAGTACCATGCATGATCTGCTTAGAATAGGTTTTGGATGTTTATTTGTACCATCTGTAAACCAAACACTCATATTGACCTATTGTCTATCATATTATTTTTAGAAAACTATTTCTTCTAAAGCAGACTGAAATTGTTTGTGTATATGCACATATATTCTATACATAAAGACACCACAAACAACCTCAAAGTCAGGTGATTCTTTCATTATCTTCCCAGGATGTGATCAGGGTGCTAAAGGGGTTGCTTTTTCATCTAAAGGCTAAGGAAATGAGTTCAGTTCCAATGTAATCTAGGAAACACACAGAATTCATTTTCTTATGTCTTTTGATAATTCTTCAAATTTCAGCTTGAGCCTGTTCTCAGTTGTTAGAGGACATTCTTAGACCTGACTGGCAGCCTTGTTCTGAGGCAATTTACATCATGACAGATGACTTCTTTGACAAGAACTAGAGGAAGAGAAATCAAAATTTCTCATGGAAGTGTTATTTCAATATATTTCACCTAGTAAGGCAACTAACTTCAGACGTTGGCTCACAGGTAAAAAGGTGGTATTCTCTGGCAATATGAGCAAAGACATGGTAACGATGGGAAAGTACACTGAGAAATCATTTCCCCCTCATTAGTTTAATATCTTGTCAGTACTGGTGTGTCTCATAAGCTACACATTGTTTTCTCTGATTATTTTTAAAAGCTTCAACCTAAAATCAGCATAAGATATAAAAGTCATCATTTGGATGAAGTTGAGTTATAGATACTTATGACATTCATTTAGTACAGTTGCTTCTAAAAGTCCTTGGAATCTTACCAGCCACGCAACCAAAATGTACAGTTATCTACTCAAGCTCTCAAAAAATCTAGGTTGGCAGATATAGGTTGAAAGTTGTAATTTTTACAATTAAAGAGATATTGGGTGTGAAAAAATTCACAAAGTAGCCAAATTCCCCTGGGAATTTATTTTGCTTTTAAAACCAGAAAATGTCCATGCTTTTTGCTTCTGCCTAATATATTTTTAGTCCATTTCGCTGATTATCTCTTTTCAATGAGAAGAAGCAAGAAATTGAGAAGTCTTGTGCATTTTATTTTTAGAATATTTGATTGCATAGTCTTCAGTTACTATATTCAAGAACGTTCACCATTTCTCTATGAGTTCATACTATATTTCTTCAGCTGTTTTAGAGCGTTGTATTGTCCTAGTGCTCTCTATCCCATCTGCCTTTTAAACTCCCTTTGTTTACTTTTTCAAGCAATATATTCCCTGAATTCTTAGGGGAAATATTTGATACAATCATCTCACTGTGTATTCCTATCTATCTATCTATCTATCTATCTATCTATCTATCTATCTAT
>JADRCD010135664.1:0-12730 GCA_019843815.1 Montemys delectorum | reverse complement strand
GGGGGGGGTCCACATATCAGATACCCTGCACATCAGATATTTATATTACTATTCATAACAGTAGCAAAACTACAGCTAGGAAGTAGCAATGAAATAATTGTATGGTTGGGGGTCACCACAACATGAGGATCTTTATTAAAGGGTTGAAGCATTAGGAAGGCTGAGAACCACTGTCTTATGTAAAGGGGAGCCCCCATCCTCAGTGGCAGCTCTATGTTCCATTCAATGTCCCCGCCCCCATCCTCTGGCTGAACTGAGCCCCGGCAGCTTGAGACCTACCAGGCTTCTTGGCTGGGCTGTTTTCCTTTCCCTCTCAACTATGACCTCTGCCTGGTGGAGGAAGGGAGGAGGGGAGAGGAGAAGACAGTGAGAAAGGGAAACACAGACACAAGAAGGAGGGAGGGGGCTGGGCTGGGTACCGGAGGCTTCTGTTGGAAAAACACCCTTGGTTATAGAGGGAGGACAGTATCATCTGATTTATTTATTTAAGCCAGACTTTAAAGGAGGTCCAGGTCAGGAGACTCATCACCCCGAGCGATACAGGGTGATAAAAGCGACCCAGCGTGCCTGCACCCTACACTGTCCACCCGGAAGTCCCAGGGAAGACCATCCCAGGCAGGCGGGAAGCCGCGATCTGGGTGCTTCCTTTTGCTCCTTGAATTTTTAAAAGATGACGGAAAGAGGCATTAGACAGAATGTGCCCTTCCCAGAAGACCAGTCAGCCTGGCACCTGGGTACTGGGACTGAAGGAGAGACCTTTACCCTTCTGAAGCCTGGGGATGTTTAAGGGGCTCCCTGTAGTGCTGTGTCAGTCCTCTCTCCGTGAGTGGGCCTGCTCTCCACAGAGCATTTTTCCAGGGGTGGGTGTTGCAAGTCCCCAAATGTGGAGAACCCAGACCTTTGGCGAGGGGGCAAGGAGTGGCGTATACACAGCCCTTCCAGCTCCCTAGACAGTGGTCTCAGCCCGCGGGCCCCACATCGGGGCCCTCCCCACTGCCCCCAGGAGCGGCTGAGGCTGAGCCGTCTCTGGCCTCAGGTTCAACTTCAATAAGACCTAACCAGCCCTTGATCACAGGGCTTCTCTGACAGCCATACTCAAGCTTGGCCTAGCTGAGCCCGGGTCACCTGGGAATAGGTTCAAAGGCAAGGAAGCTGTAAACCACCTCCAGGCCCCAGCTAGAGCGGCCTGGCGAACAAAGAGACCCCAAACACTTCAAAAGCGCTGGCTGGCGCTCGGGCGCTCAGAGTCCAGATGGCAAAGGGCCGGGGTGGTGATGTCTGTTCACCAAGGCCTGGCCCAATGTTCTGCAATCCTGAGCCCTCCTGCCCTGCTCATCAGTGCCCAGGGCAGGGGACTTTAGACAGGTTCAGCCTCTCGCTAGTCGCAGTGTTCTGGGCCCACCACTCGCCAGCAAGCGGGAGTACAGAGCAGAGACTGAGGCTGAACCCCAAGCAGGGATCCTGCACTCAGGGCAAGGTCAGGTAGGCAGGCACGGCGGGCACATGGGCGCTCCCGCAGAGGCTCGCTGTGGTGCCTAAGCTATAAAGCATTTAGGGGGCAGGTTCTGAAAATGTGTCCACGCTGAAGAACCCCAGAAAATCAGTATTGAAAAAAGATCTCCAACTCGCATTCTGGCCCGAGCGGGGCAGCATCTCTATGGATCCTAGAGGCGAGATCGTGGGGGTGGACATCTCTGCCAACAGGCGAGTATCTGCCCTGCCCCGGGTGGTGGCACTCTGCCTGCACAGCTCCACTCACAGCGGGCAGGATCGCGTTGGAGACGCCGAGGTCTCAGTGCGCGCCCCAAGAGGCTCCCAGCTGCGTCCTTGGTCCAGCGGAGCACATCTGGGCTTGGACTCGCCTCCTCCACCCCTCGCAGAGACCCTGCACCCTGGCTGGGCCAAATCTGCTCCAGGAGACTCAGACAAAGGCAGGCACCGTTGAACCTAGGGGTCAGCACCGCTGATTAGCGGCCCGCGCCTGGGGTAGGAGCGCAGGCTGCGCGCGCGGACCTGGCCTCGGAGATGCGGGCCACAGTCAGGGCCGAAAAAAGAGGAGACAAAACTGAAAGTGCCGCCCCGGGGGGGCGGGGGCGGCCGGCGAAGGCCCCAGAACTTGTCCTGCCCCTGGCCACGGTGGCCAATCAGCGCGCCGCCCTCGCTCCTGACAGCTATTTAGCAACCCAGCCAGGATAGAGTTTCCAAAAAAGTTAGAATAACTTCCTCTCCCGGAGACCTCGGTTTTGCACAAGCCGGCCTTCGAAATCAGAGCCTTTGCGAGCGACCCGGGAGCCTGCGCTCCGCGGCCGCGGGCTTGGCCAGTGGCGTGCGCTCGGCGCCCCCCCAGCCCCACGCGCGCCGGGCGGGCGCCATGGAGGAGGGCTCCAGCTCGCCGGTGTCCCCCGTGGACAGTCTGGGCACCAGCGAGGAAGAGCTGGAGCGGCAGCCCAAGCGCTTCGGCCGGAAGCGGCGCTACAGCAAGAAATCGAGCGAAGATGGCAGCCCGACCCCGGGCAAGCGCGGCAAGAAGGGCAGCCCGAGCGCGCAGTCCTTCGAGGAGCTGCAGAGCCAGCGCATCCTGGCCAACGTGCGCGAGCGCCAGCGCACCCAGTCGCTCAACGAGGCCTTCGCCGCGCTGCGCAAGATCATCCCCACGCTCCCCTCGGACAAGCTCAGCAAGATCCAGACGCTCAAGCTGGCCGCCAGGTACATAGACTTCCTCTACCAGGTTCTGCAGAGCGACGAGATGGACAATAAGATGACCAGCTGCAGCTACGTGGCTCACGAGCGTCTCAGCTACGCCTTCTCCGTGTGGCGCATGGAAGGCGCGTGGTCCATGTCCGCCTCCCACTAGCGCCGCGCCACCCACCTCCGGAGCCGCACGCCAGGGTAGGTGCTGCGTGTGACGGGCATCTACGACGCACGGGTGGGTGGGCGGACGGGCCAGGGTATCTCTCCTCGTGGTGGTCCCTCAGACAACCGCACAGGGATGGGGTGAGCTTCCTCACCCTGCAAGGGTTGGCAGGACTTGAGAAAACTCTCCTACCCCAGGGGCACGCCCGAGGACTTTTGCCAGGGGTAGCAGTTCGGAACCCACCCACCCCTGTGGATCCCCAGCAGGGTCCAAATACACTTATTGGACAAATGGTCGCACTTTTCGTTCTTGGTGGATGGGTGTCTGTGGGTGACCCTGTGGGGAGCTGTTGTCAAAACATCTTCCTTAGGCCAGCGCAGGCCAGGAGATGCGGTGCCCGCTGAGTTGTGGCCGACCTGTTGCTTCGCGCTCATTCTGTGGGGCCGAGGAGCCCACGCGTGGTGCAGACAATCGGCTCTTTCTGACTGCAGTTTCGGCCCGCGGGGGCCTTGGATGCTAGGGCGTTCGAGCCTTAGCCTGCTCAGTCCGCACAGAGATACCGGCCGGTGGCGCAGCAGAGAGGTTTCTGTTGAGCGCTGGGGCTCCAGGTTCACGGTTATGAGGAGTAAATCGCTGGGCGCCAGGAATGCACTAGACCTTGTCGCTCCAGAAGTATGGAACCTCCAAGCGCCCAGGCCTGGGTGGATATAGCGGCTTGGAGTCTCTGGCTGCTGGCAAGCAGGTGGATAGTAGTTAGAGTTGAGTGTTTAGTGTACCACCATCCTTGAACTTGGAAAGACACAGAGGCAAGCAAGGCAGGGGATCCAGGCTGGGTAACAGGTCTGAGTGTGGGGTGGGTGTGGAGAGCAGGGCCTTGCCTGGGAAGAAGGCTCCTCAGCAAAGCTGAGCACTGCACCGGGGGTTTCTCTCTAGCAGAGCTTTTAGTACATCCTGCACTCGCTGCTTATCAGACACCTTCCCGAGCCTTAGGCAGTCCCAGGGGCAGTATCCTCCAGGCAAGGCTGCAGGCTCTGCTTCTCTGAGGCCTTGCTTCGATCTTCGAGGGGAGTATGGTGTAGGAAATTCTTCCCACTTAATTTTCCTTAGTTTTACATGAATCTTGTGCGTTTTTTTTTTAATGAAAGTCTCTGCTTTACACAGAAAGAATTTGGATTAATCAAGATCAGCATGACTATCCATTGTCCCAAACATCTACTCATGTTTTTATTATTTTATAATATCTTGAAAGTTGCTGCTGTGGGTACAAAATGTTGCTCTCATACAGTGGGTTTATTTTTTTCTTCCTCCCTTTTCTTCCCCCCCTCTTTCTTTCTTTCTTTCTTTCTTTCTTTCTTTCTTTCTTTCTTTCTTTTAGAATCTTTTACGTCTGTCATCGAAAACTGTTTTCATGAAATAACCCCCGAGATAACGACTATTTCCTAGTTTTTAAGAAGAGCCTTTAACAGAGTCACTTGTGGGAATCTTCCCCCGTGTTTGTCAAAAACAGATGGGAATTGTCTCAATCACGTATTTCTCTAGGAAAGAAAGTTTGGGTTGGCAAAGTACTCGAAGCTACAGAGGGATAATACATTAATGCTGTTTTTTGCTGCCTAAATTATGAATGTCCATTAGTTAAGTTCCACTCACCCCTCTTACCATCATGGTTTACAACACGCCTGAGGAAGCCAAGACAGATGAAATGCACCATCTTTTTTATACACACACATAGAATTTGTTTAAGGAAAATGTCGACAGAGCTGTCCCTAAGATGCTCCTTCTGAAAATTATTGAAAGCCAACACCAGGAGATCCTATCCTGATGCAAGAATTTAGTAAGGGCATTTAAAATTCATTTTAAGATAATTGCTCTCTTCAACAACTTTGACTCAATCACAGTTTGCAATCAAATATGTTTTAAAATCCAAAAATGTAATATCTGTAATAAACAAATGAAAAATGTTAAGAGCTTATTTGGACAAAAAGGCATTAAACTATCAGATAACACATTGGGTTAGAAAGCAAGATGCAAGCCTGTTTACTTTCAAATAATCAAATACAATGGCTAGTCGGGTTAACTGGTGTCTGGCCACAAAGAGGACTCTTTCCAAGGGAATGTGTCCACATTTGATGCACTCACTGATGTTGGACCTGCCTTGGTCTGATTTATGAGGGTTGTGTTAAGGAACACCTTTATGTTCTTATTCTTAACCCATCCCTCTCAAGGAGCATAAATACAATTGTAATTACTTTAATCTCCTAGAAATGTTGCTAATTATAATTGGTTATTTCTCTGTAACATTTCCAAGGAGCATTAATTATAGAACTGGAGGGAGAGGAAACTAGACATTTCAGTGAACTGTGTATACTTTTAATGTCTATTGTGACATATTTTTACTAGCGACACAAAGCTTAAATCGTCCTTGACTGTGGAGAGAAACAGGGCCTGGCCCATGAAGTCCAGCTTATAATAAAGTTTATCCTGTTCTCCCTTGGCTGGGTGTTCAAAAACTCAATTAGACTAAGAACCAGGGTTCTTCCCAGCCAGCAGGACTCAAATAACTGAAAGAAGCCTCAGAAGGGGTCCGGTGTGTTTGTGAGACGTGGGAGCCCTCTGAGCAGGGTCGCTGTCACCTGGTCCAGAACAGAGAAAGGCACCCATTTCTCATCCACTATTTATTCTGCCGTCTTGGTCATGGTTGAAGGCGGATTCGTCTCCTGTTCTGCTGACTCTGCACAGCTTTTCAACAGGTTTTCCTCTCCAACGAGACTGTACTTTCCCTTCCTTTTTTTCTTTCCTTCTGAGCACGTTTGGTTCCTGTGGACAGAGTATGTGTCTCCCTCACCTCCCAGCCCACGTCAGCCTCTCCTCTCCCCTGGAAGCTTGCTTCGTGGAGGTGTTTGCTGCATCCGGGGTGTTAGCTAGCCTCAAAATAAAACTCGCCCCAGGGAGGAACGGAAATGCACAATCGCAGCGGAGCTTTTGTTTGTTGAGTAGACCCAATTGAACAGTTGAGGTACGTGGGGTACAAATGAGATGGTTTTACAGAACCCCCTACGGTAAGAGCGGCTGGTAGAAGCCACCCTCCTAAAGCTCAGTAGCATTTCCCTGCCTTCCATCTGGCCGGTGTGGTGGCTGGAGAGGCTGGACTGGCTTTCTGAGGTCACTTGACATGTCCTTTACTGAGATTGTCTGAAAAGGCCTCTCTTTCAAGCAGGTTGTAAGCCTGGAAGCATTGAGCTTCCACCGGCCTCACTCACTGTGTCCTGAATAGAAGGCACAGATGTGGGGCTAATTTTGCCTGGCAAAGAAATCATGAGGTCCACTCTTTATTCGCGGAGCACTGTGACTCATAACTGGAGTTTAAATACAGACTTAAACAATATTTAAATAAGCCAAGTTTAAAGGTTGCACTTTGGGGGCAGCTTTCAGGTCAGTGTCTGCGTCCGTCCATTCTCCCTGGTGTCTTTAGGGGCCTTGTGAATGGGGCAGGGATGTCCGTGTATGTTTACGTCTTTTCTTGGGAGGGCAGAAGGGTGCTGCAGAAAGCAAAGTGAACACAAAGCTCTCACCAGCAGTGAGTTCACAACAGAGGGCTGTAAAATTCAAAGAGGTGGGTAAGTTCCTGTGGCCATGAAGCAGAGCCTGATTACACAAGGAACGGGATCTAAGACACACAGATGGCTGTGTTCCAGAGCCGAGGTGAAACTAAACAGTCAGAAACTGTTTCAAAAGGTATTGTGCCTGGACACCTGAGTCTGCACATGTGGCATGGAACACACACATACACCACACACATACACCACACACACACACACATGCACATACATACCACATGAACACACACACACACCCCACATGCACATACATACCACAAGAACACACACACACAGACACACACACACCACATGCACATACATACCACATGAACACACACACACACACAGACACACCCCACATGTACATGTAGGAATAAAATGCTAACACTTGAAGACAATCTAGGGTCTGGGAAGATACCATCCTTAGGAGAAATGAGTAAAACCACAGAACCTCCTTGAAATATTAAAATTATCTTGAAGTTTAAAAATTCAAAGTATTTATTGCATATAATCATCTTGCACACATTGGAGAATGTTTCATGAAGACACCCTCCCTGAAGTGTATCATATACTTTGATCTTATCCATCCCCATCCTCTCCCCTTCCCAGTTAAAAAAAAAATTAAACATATTCTGTAAGAATTAGTCTGGATTTAAATGGGCCAACTTCAGAAGGAACTATAACTGTTTTATCTGAGTAATAAACTAAAAGAAAGCCTACCTACAGTCTACATTTTTCCTCGTTTGTGTTACTGTACTTCTATTTAGAATGCAAGGTCTTGATATAGATATAATTCAGTAGAAGTTCCCAAGCAAATAGTGATGTCCCGGAGACTTGACAGTTGACCTCCAGACTAATAGAGAATGAACGTTGCAAATAGATTTTTTAGTGTCTTTTGCAGACACTCTTGTCTGAAAGAGGCATGCATCTGTTTTTGAGGATGTTAGTATTATATTGACTTTCGTCAAAATTACACACAATTCTAAAGGGTGATTTAGAGTAAGATAAATATTGAAGTTACAGAGTTTGTGTGTATGTGTGTGTGTTGTGTGTGTGTGTGTGTGTGTGTGTGTGAGAGAGAGAGAGAGAGAGAGAGAGAGACAGAGACAGAGACAGAGACAGAGAGGCAGAGAGAGAGAGAGAGATGGGATAAGCTCTCAAATCATGCACTTTGTCTGCAGAACACGTTCTGTGACCCTGTTCTGCAGCAAGCCTTCCTATGTGATTTAGTCATGTTAAACTACGCCTTAATTGAGTGTTTATTTGGGACGAGAATGTGATGCTGAGGCTGTAATTCCCATGCTGATGTAAACTGAGGCACAGTGGGATTTTTTTTCCTCCCCCAGTCAGTGATTACCAATGGCTGTCACATCAAAGGGAGCCTTAGATCTGAAGCTGGAGAGGGTAGCATGTGGCTTTACCCCACCATGAAGGAGATCTTCAGCGCTCCTTGAAAATAATTCTTTTGAACTGTGTTTGAGCATCTTGGAATGTTTGGTCATTGTCCCTGACGCTCGCTCAGAGTCTTGTCAAGGTCCTGTGATTATGAATGAGACAAGACAGGGCTGAGATGCCTGGCTACCTTGTCTCTGAAGCTTCTCAGGGCTCAGCTTCGGCCCCTCCATTGCTCCCCTTTATCACGTGACACAGCAGAGATTGGGACAACCTGGCCTCTGCCCCTTTAAAACAGTGACTTTATTCTGGGGTCCCAGGAAAAGGATCTTTGACCCGATTGAGCCCTCAGAGTCTGTGGTTCAGTTTTCGGCCACTTTGAGGAAGGACAGGGTTGAACTCTGAGTATAACATGGGCAATGATTCTAAATTCTCCTGTCTAGCTCACTTTCTGCCCAAAGAGCATGTTCATTGACAGCACACTGGGGAGGGGGCAGATGTTCTGGAGTTTATCTGTGTTTCTGCTTATCTGGGGTGTGACTGAGAGGGGGTGGGTTTGAAGGAAACCTTGACTTTCAGTTAAGTAACCCATTGTGACCAAACACCCTCCCTGTGGTTGAGTTTGGTGGTGTGACTGAAAGCAAAGGTTCCAGAGGGTCACTGAAGCTAGCTCTAGCCAGCTGTTAGAGAGGGGGCAGAGCTTCATCCCTCTGCTGCCTTCCTGGCTCAGAGAGAAGGTAGGCCCACGCTTTTGCTGTGCACCATTTCCCATTGTTGCATAGACAAGTGCCGCCCAGCCTTCCTGCCTTTTAAAATAATTTTATTTTTATTTTGTGTGTGTTGGAAATTTGCTAACATATATATCAGTGTACTTCCTGTGCTCCTGGTGCCTGTGGAAGCCAGAAGAGGGCATCAGATTCCCTGGAACTAGAGTTAAGGATGGTTGTTGTGAACCATGTTTGTGCAAGGAATCAAACCCGGGTCCTCTGGAAGAGCAGCCAGTACCCTTAACCCCAGAGCCATCTTTCCAGCACCCCCATGCACAGCCTGTTCAGAAGGTCCCAAAGTCTTTATTGCTTGGACAGCAGGAAAGGGCCGCCTTATAAAATAAACAGACTCAGTAGAAGAAGTAGCCTGCAGCTGACACGCTGGAGCTCTGCTGCCTCGTGGGTTCCTTTGTTACTCAGAGTTAACACTCCCTGTGCAGAAATGCTAGCAGCCAGTATTTTCCTTCCATCTTGTGTAGTGATGGACGTTCCTGTTGTCCCTCTCAGGGATGTAGGTGGACTGATTCAGAGAGATCAGAACTCAACAAGCCCTTGCCTCCCCTGGAGGGTAGAAGTGTCAGTGGTCGCTGGGTGGTGGTGACACACCTTTAATTCCGGCACTTGGGAGGCAGAGGCAGGTGAATTTCTGAGTTTGAGGCCAGCCTGGTCTACAGAGTGAGTTCCAGGACAGCCAGGGCTACACAGAGAAACCCTGTCTCGAAAAACCAAAATTAAAAAAAACAAAACAAAACAAAAAAAAAAACAGTCAGTGGTCCTTCTCAGACTTTCACCCCAGGACTTAAGAGGAGTGGGAGCCCCTAGTGGACCAGGCCAGGTCACTGGCAGGCTTGGGAAACCCTACACTGCTGACTGCGTGAGGCACTTTCCAGAAATTCGTGCAAACTTTTAATCTTATTCTTAAAGAGACTGCTGGTCTTGCTAAATAAAAACATTGTTACTATTTTTCTGTGAACAAAACCTTAAGGTCTACAAAGTGGGAGCACAAGGAGTGGGAACGTATGTCTTTTTGTTTGGTTGTTTGATTGTTTTGGTTTTGGTTTTGGTTTTGGTTTGAACTTGAGCATCGGCATGCCTCTATTGCTATGCTTGTATTGATATGTGAATGGCTTCTTCATTTGGAGATCGATTGCTTTTCCTGAAATCAATTAGTTCTGAATCACAGACTTGGGCATACGCTGGCTTCTAACTACTGCAACCCATTAGCAGAGGCCCAGCCGCCAGGATTCTCCTCTTCAAGTGGATCTGCTTATGTTGCTACATGTAGCTAGGAACCTTCCAGTAAAGGATCTGGTCACTGAGTCTTCCTGTGTGACCATTCCTACCACTGGAAAGTCTGTCTTCCTGCTCGGACCCAGCACACCTGTTGACTCTTTAGCTATGAGGTCATCTTTGTAAAAAGTGATTTCCACAAGTCCCAGTGAGATTTCCTATACAAAGGCAATAGAAGAAGATCCCAAAGGCTGGCCTGGTGTTCACTGGGGTGACAAGGCCACGTTTAAGGGGTAAACACACCCTCTGGGAGGATCCTGACATTCCAGAGTTCTGCGTTCTGTGAAGTGCTCACCCAGACCCACATGTGTGTTTGGAGAGCCCTCTCCTTAGCTGGCCGCTGCTTTTGTTTTCATTGTTGTTGTTGTTGTTATTGCTATTAATAGTAGTAGTAAAATAAAACGACCCCAATCAGATATCAATGTTTGTATCCTAAGAGCCCAGAAATATCCTATTTTGTGGATTTGTCTCTTCCAAAATGACTTGCTTAGATCCCCAAACTACAACAGCCGTGGTCCTACCTGAGGGCGTGGCAGAGCAGGTAACTCCCTTAAGTGGAGCTGAGTTACGGAGTTGATCGCTTCTGTGCGGCCAAGGGCCGGTCCATGCATATAAGCAAGCTGGACCATAGGAGCAGCATGGACTTCGGGGTGTCTCTACAGATGACAAATTACTGCAGATATCAGGGCTCCCCTCTGAACTAGCTTCTGAGGACGGCGGGTGTTCTCTGAAGAGCCGGTGGAAGCCGATCCTTTTGGTGACCCCTCTGCTTGTCTCATGTACTCTCTTTGTGTACTGTACTTTAAAAGTGAGTAGTTTTGTGTCATTTAGATACAGGACAATTTCACTTCATCGTGTGCCTCTGGGAACCTCATATATGTTAGTGGGCCGCTTGTGTTTGTAATAGGAAAAGTCTGCTTTCCCATGATGGACAAAGTAGGAGAGAAAATGAGATAGGAGCAGGAAAGGTGCTCAGAATTTACTGAGGGTGCAGCAGAGACTTGGGAGCTCTAGTCAAGAGGCAGAAGACGTTAGGCTGTGTGGGCTCCGCTCCACTGCTGCCCACAGCACCTCCTCTCAACCCAGAACCCCTCAGAGCAGAAGTTCTCAACCTGTGTGTGGGTTGTGACCCTCAAACACTTTCACGGGGATTGTGTATCAGATGTCCTGCATGCCAGATATTTTCATTACGATTCATAACAGTAGCAAATTGCAGTTACAAAGTAGCAGTGAAATAACTTTATGGTTGGGGCTCATCACAACTCAAGGAACGGTATTAAAAGGTCGCTGCATTAGGAAGGCTTAGAACCAGTGAGATTCAAAAGAGTTCTATGAGAACAAGTTTGACATCCCCCCTCCCCAACCCCTCACCCTCGCCTTCACAGAACAATAGCACCACAGAGCCTCATCGGTCCCATGAGCCCAGGCTGGCCGAGGGCAGACCACTCTGCAAGGCTGAGAGCCTTGGCCTCCTGTCCACTCTCAGGCATCAACACTGCTCTGTGAAGGGGGTCAGACAATCTACAGCAGGGCTTCTGTTTCTGAAAACCCTATCAGGACCAGAGGAGAGGCCTTGGATGCCAGAGAAAGCAGAGCTCCTCAGGGCAGGAGTTGGGACTCTGAGAAGAAGGCCCAAGTGGCCGAGGGCAGGGCATCAGCAGCCCAAACAGACCCTTTCCAGACAGCGAAGGCAGAATGAGAAAGGATCCCATGAGTTGTTTGCAAAGAGCTATCTATCCCACTACCCTGGCATCTCTATGGCCTCACAGCCTTGAGCAGAAAGCAATCGCTGTTTGGGTGTGAGCTCAGGACCGCGCGGCCTCCACGAGGCTAGCGAGAGGAAGTAAAGTGTGATTCGGTTTGCTGTCCTTTCCCGGATTTAGTGATTTTTAAGAACAGTGCCATGGTCACCGTTGCTTCAAAAGCCACTGTGCATCGAGACTCAGAGGAAAGAGAATCAACCCTCTCTTCCAAGGGAAGCCAGACCACCCAGCCGAGCAATCTTCCCCGTGAGTGGCAGGACTTTGGTTGATGACAGAACGTGCAGCCCTGAGGCTTTTCTGTAGGCAGCTCCTGGTCGGGTGGCCTGCGCTGTGCAGTCTCTCTGTACTTACAGTGAGTACTGTTTAGCACCAATTATGCCGTTCACTTTTTCTGCCCAGAGAGGGCGAAAGGGCAAGCTGAAGACAAAGCAAACCTCCCCGCGTGTCTGTCCCCGGGTGCCACTTGCGCCCCTCCTGCATGGTGCTTTCCCGAGCACAGCAGTCAGTTATGGCTCCTGGGGACGACTACAGGCTCGCGCGGCTGCCCGTGAGCGGCCTGACTCCACATAATGGATTTTGCAATTAATTTAAGTCACTGTTTCCAGAAGAAATCACGTGTGAGTCTTTCCCCTCCGAAACTTCTGACGTGGTATTTTTCTAATTTGGGAAAGTTTAATTAGACAGAAACGGAAGGCTTTCTTTGGTTGCCTTTGGAGGAAGCAAGCTGTTTCTCCAGGGGCCCTCTCTGCAAAACCCACTCCTTTGTGTCTGGTAGATCTGGCCTAGAATGAGACACCCGAAGTCAGGCACGGGGTAAGGAACACTTTTCTGTTCCCAGGTCTGCAAGTTTTCTGAGACCCAGTGGTGGTGGGGTGCTCTCTGGGCCTCAGTTTCCCCATGTGCAAAATGGTGAGTTTCTGATATCTCTGCGGTTACCCAAAATCTCCTAAGTACTGATCTGGCCCAGCAACTCCATCACAAATACATAACCCAAAAAACCATGAAAATGTGTGCCCACAGAAACCTGTGTGTGTGTGTGTGTGTGTGTGTGTGTGTGTGTGTGTGTGT